>JANBPK010000148.1:0-12024 GCA_027579435.1 Candolleomyces eurysporus
CAGCGCGAGACGGAATCGGCGTCTGCTCCGGATTGTCGGGAAGGCCGAGGTTTCCACCTCCTCCAGAACGGATATTCTCAGCCATATTGGTTCGTTCGTTGGTTTTTTGGTTCGTAAAGCTCGGTTAGATCGCAAAGTTTCGACAGTGGATGGTGGTCCAAGTTCAAGTTGCGGTCAGAGAGCCTCGAGGCGGTCCTGATGCTGATCATCGATGAGCATCGCGTGACGTCCCGGGTCTCTGGGATGGACGTCCAACTCTGGGACGGCAGTTGGGCCGATGCTCCGACTAGGCCAATACGGTCCCAAAATGGACCACGAGCGGAGGTTGAACGGTTCAGACAGTCGCACTTGACGAGCATATCCAAATTACGAGGACACGGCACATGGTAGATAGAATAATAGAGCATAAAAGCATATAGTTATTGGATCTCCGAACACCAGACGAACAACGAAATCGAATCCACCATTCGCTGATCTGTGCGTATGTTATGAAAGCGAGCAGCAGACGTACCGGACAGGGATTGGGAGAATCCGCTTCAGATTACGAACGAGCCACCGCTGAGCGTCGAGAAGCGTTGCCTGAACACAGAATCAATACCCGAGGTGTAGACAGGTGACGAAAATGCATGCGCGTTTTCCTGAGAATCACTCCCTCCAGCACAAGGTTCTGCGACCTACCGAGCACAACTCGTCAACAACGCGCAAAGGCAGAAAAGCGGAGTACACATACCGATTCTCGCAAATCGCAACACCTACATTGCTGTTTTGATGTACGCAGGCGTCTTTAGCCAATCCTCCTGTTCCACGGGTAACTTGGCCCTCTTCATAATGTGAATAAACACACAAGCCAAACCATGGAATCGGCACAGAACTCCGCACATTCACGATATATGACGCCGGACAAATAACAGTCAAAACCAAACTCCGCTTCGCTAACCGGCCCTGTACAGCACCACGAAGCGTTGCAGTATTCCGTCTGGAGGGCGAGCGATGAGTGGAATTTGTTTGCTGAATTGCTGCGGGAAACCCTGGAGGTTTGGTAGGCTTACTCCGACACATTGCTTCAAGTGGCTGAGCGGAAGACAGTGTATAGGTTAGTCGACTTGAGAGAGTTTCTCCCCGAGCAGCTGGAGAACCTATGTCACGCGATGAGCAAACATCACGATGGGAAGAATATGCAAAGCGCTACACACCTGGCAAGGACGGCTTTCTGAGCCAAGCCGCCTGGTATGGACAGCTGTCCATTGATGAAGCCGACAGTGGGATCGCGTGGAATCTTCCGCTGCACGCGTCCACCCAGCAATACGCGAAGAGCCATGGGCAACACCCGAGAACGTAGTACCTAACCATTGCAGCCCGCATCAGTAACACAGTCCCCGCCAAAACGCTGAAGACCCAGAACGGTCATCNAAAAAAAATCGAAACTGACATCCTCCCCTCCTCTGCGACCCGCTGAGCCCGGAGCCAACATGGACTTGTCGATCCCGCGGACGGAGGGCGCTGAGGCATGCCTGAACGAGGGCGGCAGAGGTTGAGGAGAATGAAACTCAGACTAGGTAGCGCTAGCTGGCAAAGATTGCTGAACCTGTTATCCCACTGCTGGATCTGCTGTTGCAGTTGGGCATGCTTGAATGGAGGACCGGCTGTTGAGATTACTCCGCGAGTAGGCGGATGCCACTAAATCGGGCAGCCGTCGTTTGTCGTTCGTCATCAGGACGCCCTGGTCTTGCGGTTTTCCATGGGGTCTGTCAGGGTGTTGAAATGGGTCGGGGCACCCTTGAGAGAGGCTGAGATTTCACGGAACTTCCCGTCGTCACCAGCGTCGGTGGGTTATAGAATTCTTTATCCTCCGCTGACGCCTCATAGTCTAAATCCTTCCGCTTGTACACAGGACGTTCGATAGGCTCTGAGGCCTGAGGCCTTCTGAGCAATGGCGGGTTCCTGACTCTCGCTGGACTACTTTCCTTTGCGCCCCTCCTCTGCGAGAGCAGCCCGTCGTTGGCACTGCATTCGAGCTTCCGAAATTTCTCGCTCTTGCTCTACCTCTCGACCATGATGGGGGGCCTCGTCCCTGTCAAATCGCGCCACTTCCAGCTTCCCCCGATTGTAAGCAGGCTTCAGGGACTTTGCTAGCCGAGGTCGTAGCTTCGGGCCTGGAGATGGGTCAATGACGACCTCCGGGGAATAGATTTCGCTCACCTTGAGTGCTGGCCGATGAATGGAGGCCTGACACGAATTCATGGCTCCGGAGACGAAGGCATGTCCGACGAGCAGTCAACAGGTATGCCATGCAATGGGAAGGGGTCGAAAAAGGTGCCGGTCGTTGAGGATAGCCGTCCCGCTGTCGCCGAGCACGATGACGGCGCGAAAATGGGAAACTAGTCAAGTCACATCACGCGTCACAAGTACTGTTAGCGGCCATAGATCTGGAGTCAACTCAACGTTGCTCGAAAGGTTAATTTAAAGCCTTACAGGTGCTCGAAGCGTCTGAGTCTAGTGAAGGGCCGTATCAGGGACCGTGTCATGAAGCTGGTGGCCTCAGACATAGTACCGATGAGGAATGTTTGTATTGGCGACGTTTATATGGCAGGAGGGATCGCGTTTTTGGTTGCGGGGTTCATTAATGCGTTTATTGAGCCCACCACTTCCCGAAAGCTGAGAAGTGGAGACTATTGAACAGGAGCGCGTTGATTATGTTCGTGGCTTTGTGGGGATCATGAAATACAGTCCGCAGCGAGCAGCAGAAACTGCGAATGTAATTAGGGACCTCACAGTCGCAAATCTGTTCCAATAGATACGCTCATTACAGTCTCCCTAATTGATAAAACCCAAATCTCCAAACCATGTCTCAACCCAGAGTAAAGAAAGTACCGCGCTCTAGCCCCTCTCCTCCGAGTCGGGAAGCGGCGGATTGACAAACACATTAACAAAACCTACGAATAATGCTGCAGTCCCACCCGCCAACCAAATCGCTCGAACCCAAGCACTCTTCATTTGGCGTATATCTTCCGAAGTCGGTTCAATAATAGCGAACGCAGATTTTCCTCTACCCAAAACGCTGCTGTTGCAGTAGCACCGGTGAAAGAACCCTGTGAATTGGAAGACGCGGGTGACCACGATCCAGATAGCGTTCAATGTTGCGAGGAGTTTAGCGAGACGCCGGAGGACTATGGCGAGGCGTCGAGCAACTGAGTATCAATGTGAGCTTGAAAAGATCTGCTGACAGGAGCGGCTACGGGTACCTTTAGATCGTCTGGGAGGATCGTTTAGATGGTACTGTGAAGTAGAAACGTAGTGCGTTAGGAAACTTGAAGCAAGAAGCATGAGCCAAACGATGGTGGAGAGTAGCCCGTATAAGAGGTATGAAGCCGACCGGCAGCCTAGACCTGCGATTGTGCAACTTGTCAGTGCCAAAACATAGACGAGAGTTGATATTAGCTCACCTGTCGTGGGACTGAGGTACGCAGCTGAAAACGCTGCACCCACTGTCCCCAATTGCAGTAGAAACGCCAAACCCGAGGCTATAGCAACCCGGGAGAAGATGTCAGGTCCCCATCTGCTTCTAGTGGAAATACCACCTGCAGGATCAAGGCAGTATCTCGCCACTTGAGACGCACTCCCCACCCTGTTCCGTTCATGAGGTCTTGACCAGTGACGACTACCTCTATCAGCCGCTGTCACCCAGGTGATATCAGGGTCAACAGATTCATGGCAACGATAACGACCTGACACAACTTCAAAGGTCTTCGATACCCTCTCCACCGCCTGCACCCATGGCAAGAATCGAGAGTAATTGTAAATGGGTGCTGTCACTCTCTCATCACGGCGAAGGACATCATCATCTTCATCACCTTCGCTGAAAGCTAGGTAGATCGCCCTCTGCTCCGTATGCTCCTGGACCAAGACCGGATGGATATCCGTTGCGGCGTAGGCAATCTTGTTCGCTCTCTCCACGGCACTGCGCACCCTGACCTCGTCGCATTTGGGTGACAGCTGAAGCCACCCAATGACAATGGGGAGAAGCCATAGCCAAACACTGCCTTGGCCGTGGGCGTTGGTGCTCACGGAGAGGTCTTCCATGAACGAGTCGATGATGGCGAAGATGTACCCGGTGACGACCCATGCAATGGATGTGACAGCGGAAATGGACCACGTGTGTGGGTAGGCCAGCCATCCGATCAGCTCTCTCCACCATTCATCATTATGTGGAAGGACAATCAATGAGGCGAGGAGAGCATCTTCGTTGATCACTCGGAGAGGTGCTTGTTGTAGGCTGCTGAGTACCCGCACCGCGTTCCGAATGTTGGGGTAATTGTGCTGCGAGAATCGTCGAGCGATCCACCGGCCGTTGAGCACGGTAAGGGCAAGTGAATAGGCTGCCAGCATCGGCGAACCGATGGTGAGAAGCACAGACTCGAGGTTATCAAGTCTGTCCTTGGGTCCGAATGGGAGTTGTGAAACCAGCGCAAGCCATGGCAGAAGCCATGAGGTGAAATTTGAAGCGAATATTTTCCATCGGAATGGTTGGTGCCCTGAACCGCACGTACTGACGCACAGTCTGTAGGTCAGACCGGTGGCTTTTTCGACGTCTTCTAATATGTTCCCGTAGTTGTCGGTCGCACCAACTTTCCTGCCTGTACCAACCTCTCCATTTCGCACTCGTTCGAGGCAGTTGGTAAAGTTTGTTACAGCGAGACCGGAAATGGATAGCGATAGAACGACGAAGGCCAGAAGCTTGTGACCTGTGCTCAGTCTGGTAAGGATCAACTCAATGTGAGGACGTGACAGTACTTACGCATTGCACGAACCTTGAACTGGTGAAAACTTATCTAGCGGGGTCCTCCGGCAGGTAGTGATAGAGCTGAAGAGGTACTGTTAACAATTGAGCTTTCGACCCTACGAAGCATAACAGTGGCGTCGTGAGTGTGCTCTTTAGCAGATGAAGCTGCCCCATTTTTTGGCACTGCACAATAGCTGTAAAAAGGGACATCACAACTAGGAGAAAGCGTAGCAAATCCCAGATCGGAAAAACGGTACATTTGTGGTTGTCATATATCATCGATAGCGAGCTCCGAAAGTGTTTCAAGGGAATGAAATCGCAGCCCGTTCTAGACCTTGGGCGCTTACAGCTATCAAGGTATCAATAGACCAGATTGTTTTCCGCTTTTTAGATAGGGAGCAATACAAATCTCGTGATATGAAAAAAAAAAAAAAAGAGAAAAGTAGCTCCATTGATTGTTTGGTTGCGTGCGCCTAGACCGGTGACCGTCGCTCTATGAGCGAGCTCGATAGAGCGACCGGTCCAGCTGAGTTTGAAATKGGGGGGGTAGCGCACTGTGATCGAAAACTGTCAATCGCTGACAAATGCGTAGCCCGATTTGGTCTGAGCCCATTTTAGGAAGGTAAGGTCACCCATTGCGCCAGGCATATTTGTCGTTTCTTGCTTTTCAGACTGCCTACGAAGCCATAATAGGAGATGAAATGGTACCTATTCATGTTTTTAATGTAATTAGCATGCATTTCACCTTTGAATCCATTGTGTGCGGTTCAATCTTGCATTGCCTAGAGATGCTGGAGACAAAGAACCGTTTTGTCGCTCAACAGCAGCTGAATTTCTTTCCAGAAAGACATAAACCTCTACTGAGAGTCCTCTCAAAGCCTTATTGTCATGTTTGCAGCTATATAGTTCTTAAAAGGCAGCTTTATTCCACTCGATTGAGAGAAAGGGCTTGGTTTTGACCTCGCGTGCCTTTCCATATATGGTCCCACGCCAAATCGGGGTGACAGCTTTGACAGATTTCGATCACAACGCGCTANCCCCCCCATTTCAAACTCAGCTGTCCCAGTCGGAGAACGGAGGTTCTCCTGCATCGCAGGCCTTTAGGCGAGATTCGTCCTTCTCCGGCTGGTTACCAGTCTACTTATGTGTGACCGTTCTCTATGTAGGCTGCTTAGTAAACTTGAAGCTCGAATTCTGTAGCTCACACTGAACTTGTACGCTGAATACTATTACCTGCATCAAAATATCTCTGCAGTGCCCACTAGCACCGCGACCTCAGACAAAGTCACGTACGTAGAAACACATTGCAAACTTTGACAGTACACCCTCATGTCCCCTCCTCTCGTACAAGAAGCCTCCATCAAGTTTGGCTCAAAAGGTGGTAGAGACGGTCGTAGCTCTCGCAGCCTCCGACTACGTTTCCTGTAGCTCCACTATGAAGTTAACTAGTCTCGTCAACAAGGCTTGGTATCTAAGAAGCACCTTTTCCGTTAGATCGTTCTCCGACCCGAGCCGGAGTGAACACCCATCGCTAACTTTGAAGGGCTCACTCGAGCACAACGCATTTTTATGACGACGCATGGAAGATTTGAGCGTACCATTTCGTCGGGATTTCACTGGCAAGGGCCTGAACCATACTTCCATCATTCGCTTCTTCTCTTTTTCTCACTTTGGTCAAAGAATTTTCTCTACGGGCCCTCCCAATGGTGGGAGATAGCGAGAAAATATGAAGATTCTTCCGGGATTGCTCTGGAATGTAATGACGTAATTCGTTCCAGAAGTTGCTGAGATCGTCGTTTCTCCATCATCACTCGGGCATGATTAGCCGTGCACTTGCCACAGATGTTGTAGCAAGTGGATGCAAAGAACAAAAGGTAGATGTTGCGCCTGCGAACGTTGTATTCGCTTCTTGCACTGATACGATGACCCCGGCTTTTGACGGACGCAATTCTCATCACCAACAGGTGTCATTCACAATGCCGTCTTACGAAGCTGGATCCGGGCCTCAAGGTGAGTTCCCCAGCCCTGTGCCCTGTATTCCTGCGTAGATGGTTTTAACTACATACCTATCCCTTCATCTCTATGTTCAGCATTTAAAATGGTTTCTTCGCTGGGGTTTTGTCTTGCATCGAAACTTTCCTTCACTCTAAATGCCAGTGGGCCTCCTAGTTGTACGTTCTCTAAGTGCTCGAAGAAAGTATGTGCTGTGAAGAAGGAACTAGAACCTCGATCTGCTCTTGATACAGCATTCATTCGCTAACGTTAAAACTCGCACACTCATTGAGCGGTGAGTTATTTCTGGCCTTTCAGAAGACCTACATCGGGTTCCATGGGGCATGGATGTTTGTATATAAAGCCTCCTAAACTAGACCCCTTTGCTCGGGTTGATAGTGAATAACGACCCTCCCACGCATCAAGGCCACCGTCTTCACCCTCTTCAACCTCAGAATGGCTGCTCTAACGGCCGCTTTCTGGTCTCTCGAGACCCACTCTTACTGGCTTGAATTCTATAGCCAAAGCTTTCCATCTGGGGTTATCGCTGACATCGTGAAATGTATTATTCTTTCCGTGTCCACAAGTTAGTCGAAGTTCTTGATCTCGAATATACTATCTGAACGCTAACATTGGGACAATCTCAAGCCGTACTGGCAGGCAAATCGGTGTCTATCCTCAAGCTCCTTCGGCAAAGGCGTAGCCAGGGAGCGAAAGGGGGTGCCAATGGCATTTACGCTGTCACTAGCCTCGTATTGTTTGCTCTTTTCGTCATTGGCACTATCCTGTATTGCACAAAGGTTTTGCTGTCCTTGAAGGAGGTTATGTGCGCTGTTGCGACCTGGGATACAGAGAAGGGCGACGTCAAGACTTTAGACTGGATAAAGTGCAGAGGGGTCATTCGAAACGGTTACATCCATGATACGGTCGATAAGATTCTGAGGTTGGTCTTTGCCGTCAATGCTCAGATCGTTCTTTCCATCGTCAACGGTATTTTGGTATGTCACTATTTTCTGCTTTACAATGGAGTCGATCTCATGAATATCAATTGATAGGTTTATCGAGTCCGCAACGNTTTTCTCAGATATGTGGATGGTGTACGCTCCTTTCGGAGCGCTCTATGTCCTCTGGGTCGGTTAGTTATTCATCTTCCTTATTCACCGTGTTCCTCTCGGCTGATGCTTCTCTCAAGTCATCTCGTTTGTCGAGGTTTACACCATCTTGACGTACGATTGGCGTGTCCCGGACTATCCCCTCCTCTTCCAATTGACATTTCACGAGCTCAAGCACTTGGTGTTCGCCCTCTCATTTGTCATCAATCTCCTCGCCACTATTGCTATTGCCACCCGCAGGTTCCTGCAACTTCATGGGAAATCCACCGTTCCTGAAGGAGGAAAATTCTATCTGGACAAAGACAGGAGACAGGGGTATAACGAGGCCAAGATCCTCCTTGTTGACGCTGCACTTCCGGTCACTCTATGCTCCTTCGGACTCGTGATCGCGTATTCTCGGTTCGTGCTAGACTATACGAACACTGCGGTCAATATCCAAGGAATATTCGCAATCCTTTGGCTTGTGTTCAGCGTACGTGCATTGCTATCTGGGTTCTTAGAATTCTTGTCTGACATTCTTCGCTATCAAGGCCATGGCACCCCATCTGATCGCTATTCACAATCTGCGAGCAGAAGCCAGGGAATTCGCGAGGAAGGCTGAGATGGTGGTCAGCGACAAGCTTAGGGATTCCTCGCTTGACATGGACGTCGTTGCCGTCAAGACTCTGGCCTACTCCCAGGACGAGCCGACTCCCGGGGGTGAGCTGAAGGTTTGAACTTTGTCAACCCGCGCTTCCACATTCAATCTGTGTGTGGGGCAGTGAGTTAGCGTTAGGTATCCTAAGTCTTTCCTTTCTGAATCTGCTTCCCTCAACGTATTCACGAGAAACCTGACGAAAAATTGCCATGACTTGTGATGATGCTTATGTGTGACCGTTTTGTATGTAAACTAGTGCTAGTAACCTTGAATCCCTGTAGTTCACATTGTACTTGTACGCGATCAAATTTCTGCTTTCTGTAGTTCTTCCCATTATCGAATCCAATATCCTGTTCCGCGTCACAGTTCGTCACTTTACTGCTTCCTGGCCGGATTAACAGAGATCTGTTGATGTTTACCGTTTCCCGGTGCGCTGGTTGAGCTCGAGCTTGTGCATGTGCAGCATCGATCAATCCAATTTCTGAGTATTGGTCATTCTCACCTTGAATACGACCTCAGACACGACGTTTCGTTGGTGGTCTCTCTACGAGCGCCCATCTCGTCGGAATCGACTATCCATTGTTAACAGCCATGAGTTGGCCCAATCCGCTCTGTGAAGGACGTGACCGCTCGAATTAGTGATTCTGCCCGCCACCATTCTGAGATCAATTCATTCGCAGGTCAGCGGGCCACTTATCCCTTGGCATTATTTCAGCGCTTCGGAATGACGGTGTTCCCAATCTCTTGTTCTACACCTTCCTTCTTCCCAGCTGAACCTGTACCCACTTAAGGACGAACCGGATCACGAACTGGGTGGCACAAAATAAGCATAGGCGGTACAACGCGGTCCACCATTATCGACATCCTGTTCTGGGTTCTTTGCCTCTTTCATCTCTACTGAAAGGGACTATTGCCGCAATGACTATTTCTGATCAACCAATGCGGGGAATCAAACAGAAGATGAACGAAATAGGCAAGTCGATTGGGGTCGCTGTCAGAGCTGACGTAGACTTCGAAGCTCAACAGGTCATCTGGTACGCTATATTCGCCCCCAGAACTCGACTGACGCCAGTGCTCCAATTTCAAGCGCTACCCAAACAGCGCGCGGGATGCTACATATAAACAAAGCAAGCCAGTTCTCCCGAGGCACGGGCCGCACTCGCTTGCAACTGTTAGAGCTCCAACTTTATTAAGCCTTGTCAGCCTTGGTGCCTGTTCCTCGAATCTCATCATCTAGTCTAAATCGCGACTTCTTCTTCGTCCATGTGCAGTACGCCCAAGTTTCTCCGGCCTCTCCCTGACACCTTCCATCCTTATCATCGAGGTCTTTGGGCTCCGCTGGGACTTGTCATCGACATCTGGGTCTCGTTCTGGCATCCTCACTACCCGCGCAGAGTCTGGGTTTCTTCTAGTCACAACTCGCGACATCGTCTTGACAGCCACCTCAGCCTCTCCAAGTGACTCTGGGTTAGAACTAGAACAAAGACCTGTTAGGCATCTTTGACTGGATCGTAGCACCCTGGGCTAGGACCTGATCGCCGTGTTCTTCACATGGAGACGGAGGGGTCGATTGATTGGAGAGATACGAAACTGCCTCTTCCGTCGACGTTCTCCCTTGGGTACCGACTCCCTTTGCCTCTTATAACCTGGTCTCGAGGTGGACGTTGGATACTGGAAGCCGAGAAGGTGCTTCTCTTCACGTTTTTCGAGCCTATCACATCGATCGATCGAGTGGCTCTGTCTTTAGTGGACTCATCACATCTGCTGTGCACTTGCTACTGAAGCTCCCTGTTCGCTCACGATTGTGATTCTACACGGGTTGTCCCTTTCACTTCAGGCTATTTCATATCTTTGATTGTGTCAAAGTCAAACATGAGCTGTGCCATTGGATTGCTCTAATCGACGCAGGGCAAAGGTGACGACGACGTTGCTGGCTAGCTCCGCCGCCACTGGCGACTCGTTGTGCGGAATCGACAACTTTTGGGAATTCGTACGTTCGACTCGGAGTAGATCATCGCATCCTTCGAAATTCCGCAGTCAATCGGTGTACAGAGAATTGCGTGTCCGGTGACTTGTCAATTCTCGGGCACATTGGTCTCCCTTCACTGCCACGGATTCTTTATGATACCGACCAACGATTTGCAGTATACGGGGACCAAAAGAATGGATGTTCGAGCACTCTAGGGTGCCCTCTTCTTGAGCATCGTCATAGTATGCCCATAAATCCCTCAATGCTCTCCCGACAAGAAGCTCGGAAGTTGGAGTAGTGCCGCGCGGGGTCGGATGAATAATGCGCTCATTGTGTGATTACTGGCAATTCTTCCGCTACACCCTGGAATGCTTTTGGACTCTCTCGTTAACGGTGGTGATATGGGTTTGCATGTGTAAATGATTCTCTCTATAGCTGGTCTCTTGCGAGACCTTTCCAATGTCATTGTTCTGTCAAACCCTAGAATTCATTGATTCTCGCTTAGATTAGGTTAGTTGCTCTTCACACTTCGGTAGGGAATCCTTTCATCGATTTCAGGTAAGCTTCATAGTATAGTATACGTATGGTTGCTCTGTACTAGTGCTCTCCTTTCTATTCGAAAGAAAAGAAAATGAACGGCTAAAATGTGAGCTGTGGGAGGTGGCACGAGCGGAAATGAAATCGTCGAATGGATTTCACAGGCGATGTCGGGCATGTCAGGTAAACACAACCCAGTTACATACCGGTGGTGATTCTTACCGTGCCACCTGTAATTTAGTGTATGCGAATCTCCCATGACGAGAAGATTGACTTCCTTTTCATACAAAGTCAGAGAAACTCGTGCCGACAACGGAGGGTTACTAGAGACCAGACTATCCTTATCGATTTCTACCAAGTCCGCGGAGAGGCCGTTCTCAAGGCAATCCAATATCTACATATCGCAGTATACTGAGGTAAGGCAAAGCCAAATTACATTCAAACTTCGAACCCCAGCATAGCTTTCGAGGTACCAAAGCGCACCGATCGCACTGGCGAGGCTAATTTCATTTGGGTGAGTGTCACGCGCGTGGCAATAGCCTCTAAGCTCAGGTGTACCCAGAGCGTGCCCTCGTGCCGAAATGCATGAATGTTACTTGTCAAGGTAAATGAGAACCCAATGAGAATGTAATTTCAAAGTTGCTTGACCCTCAATCCTGCACCTCATAGACTTTTCCTGTCCAGGTAAAATGCCTTCCACCGGGACCGTGCCACCAAGAGTAGCAGCAACGCGACTCGGAAGAGAATTGCCGCTTATTGGAACCGCTACCAGTCCTCATTTGCCTATTCTCATTCCCTCCCCGCCGGTGAATCACTCATTCACAAAAGTCCAGAACTTCTCTCGAACCTTCCTTTGTGGTGGGTCATTTGAGGTCTAGCGCTTATGGTGAAAGAGAAAGAGGGTTTGTGCAAGATACCCCATTGTGCGCACGGGCCGTCCGCCACAGTGTGATACCGAGCAGGGTTTGTCTAATCGAGTGTCTCTTGGTTAAGAGTT
>JANBPK010001480.1:0-91818 GCA_027579435.1 Candolleomyces eurysporus
CCCTAACCCTAACCCTAACCCTAACCCTAACCCTAACCCTAACCCTAACCCTAACCCTAACCCTAACCCTAACCCTAACCCTAACCCTAACCCTAGGGSATGGTGGTCGAGTGAAGAGTGAATGGTGGCTGTGGCATCTGCGCGCCACTCTGACGGGCGCTGACCAAATATTTGCACACCACGATCGGACAGCCAGCCCACAGGCGGGAGAATGGGAAGAGACGACAACGGCGCTTGCTAGTCATGCTAGTTGCGTCAGTGGTGTGCGAGAGGTGTCCGCGGGAAAATGGGAAAATAGCCCGTACGTTTTCAAGTGAGCTTCCAAACCTGGAAAATGGGTCGCCGAAAAGGGAATACGTACGGGTTAGTCGTGTCGTGCCTATAATTCTGTGGGCCGAGCACCAAGAAAGCCAATCTAAGCAAACCAAGATAACTACGAAAGATGCCTAGGACCTCATTGCTACGCCAATACCCGAGCTTCAAGACCGCTGAAATTAAACGACGTTCACCTTAACACTCGACGTCGGCACGATCGATCAAACTCCCACCCGGGCACACTTCTCCAATGCCTCCCTCACATCCCTCACTAAATCCTCTACATCCTCAATACCAACACTCAACCTAACCAGTCCATCCGTAATCCCCAGGGCCTCCCTCTCCTCCTTCGGTATACCCGCGTGTGTCATACTAGCCGGATGTTCGGCGAGAGACTCTACACCTCCAAGACTCTCAGCAAGAGTGAAGAGTCGGGTCGAGGTGAGGAAGGTGACGGCGTGCTGATAAGAGGGAAGTCGGAAGGAGATCATACCACTGAACGGGAATCCTCCTTCAGGCGGCTCCGACAGCGAGGACGAAGAATGATGAAGATCCCTCAGCAAAACATCTCCCTCGATCCACCTCCTCGCATGCGAACTCAAATTCCTCCATGCAAGCTCATATCTCTCACTACTCTCCAAGCCCGGGTACATCACTTCCTCAACCAGAGGATTAGACCTAAGGATTTTCGCGACCTTCAAAGCGTTCAAGCCGTGTTGACGCATCCGCAGCCCAAGGGTCTTTGCGCCGCGTTGAGCGAGCCAGCAGTCGTACGGGCTCGGTATTGCGCCAGTCGCATTTTGCAAAAACCTCAACTTATCCTTGAAGGCTTTCAACCGAGGCGACGTCGATGATGGAGGGAGAATGAGAGCGCCCATGACCACGCCCGAATGGCCGTTGACGTACTTCGTTAATGAGTGTAGGACGACATCGGCGCCAAGGAGTAATGGGGAAGAGTAGAATGGGGAGAGGAATGTGTTATCGACGAGCAGCAAAGGTTTGGAAGGGTGTGACTGCAATTTGCGCGATTCGGGAGACGTCGATGAGTTTGAGGGTGGGATTCGTTGGCGATTCGAGCCATATCAACTTTTCTCGTGTGTTAGCTCAGCTCGAAACGTCGAGACTACTGCCAGGAGAACGCACCTTTGTGTGAGCCTGAATGTTTTCCCTGATAATCTCTTCGTCCACGGTTTCCAGATCCAAAAGCGTAACCTCTACGCTTTGGATTTCACTTGCCACTCTCTTGAGGTAACGATACGTCCCACCGTAAACATCGTTCACGCAAAGTACGTGCGCCCCATTTCCCAAAGCCTGAACGACGACACCGGTGGCGGCACTCCCACTCCCAAAGCACAGAGCATCCTCCCCACCCTCCTCGATACTCGCGAGCATCTTTTCGAAGGCGTTCCGGTTGGGATTATCGGATCTGGAGTACTCAAAACCCTTGTGGAGGCCCGGAGCGGTCTGGGCGTAAGTTGTAGAGAGAGATATGGAGGGGATGACGGCGCCTGTGGCTGGATCTGGGGAGGATCCGACGTGGACAGAGAGCGTGTTGAAGCCGTCAGAGGTGGGTTTGGGTTTTGGGAAAACACCATTAGTGCCATTGGAGGCACGTCGGTGACCGCTGGAGGCGTGGCCATGGCCATTGACGGTGGCAGATTTTAGGTCCAGAGAGGGCGACATGTTGGAAATAGGGCAAGAACGCTAAACGTGGAACGTCGAGAGTAGTTCGGTGATGTCTACGAGTCTAGACGGACGGGTAGCAAGAGACGGTTAGGGGGCAACCAGATGGACCGCCTCGTGGTCACCGAGAAGGAAGCGTAAGCAAGGGCGGATAGATAAGCAGGATATCAAAATCGACCTCATCGTTCTTATAATATAATATTCACTTCGTCGAAGAAACTAAGAGAAGAGCCGGGAAATCAATGGTGCTCACTCGGTGCTCACTATGGCGTATCGGCTGAGCCATTATTCCCACACTTTCAGATCCAATATTACTATTCGGAAGGCCTCGTCTGCCACGTAGCGCAAGCATCGTGAGCCCCATGTCGATGAGTCGGAGTCCGTTGGTGCAACCTATGCTCATCTTGGTGTCATTACACCGGTTTATGGTATCATATCATGACATTCCGTAAAGAATCTATATTAACTTAACTTTGTCGGTTGTCGTGGATCCTCCAGTCATTCACAGAGTTGAATACCTATCTGTTCGGTGCGCCGCTTGTTTTTCCCCGTCATCTTATCTGACTCACAACATATAATTTAGGACTTACGTCGTACCCGATAGCGTCATTGTTGGCGATCGATCCACCGGCGAGTTCGAGAGTTCCTTGGATGTCGGGCAGCAAGTGGTGAATCTCCCGATTCTACGGTTCCGGTCATGGTTCGTCTGACTGATGTACACAGAACGGAGGCTTCGAAACACCCGCAACCGACGGTAGCGGCCCCCTAACCAATTTCGTCGAAATCGGTCAAGCTCGCTACCAACTTCTCCCTATCAAACTCGACCAACTATCCTCGTCCACCGCGTCCAGTTCCGGTTTGTCGACGTCGATAGACCCAAAGGGCTATTTGACCAGTTTGTCGAGTATCCAAATCAAGAGTGATGCGGAGATTGGGGACATCAAGAGGGCGCGGATGCTGTTCGACTCGTTGGTGCGTTTCTTCTTCTCTTAGGCTCTTCCATCTTTCTTTTGTATCTCCTCTACCGATACTGACAACTTGACAGGTAAAATCAAATTCGAAACACACACCGGGATGGATCCCGGCCGCCTGTTTGGAAGAACGCGCAGGGAGGATGGTCGCCGCAAGGAGGATCATCAAGATGGGGTGTGAGCAGTGTCCGAAGAGCGAGGACATTTGGTTGTAGGCCACCAGGTTGCATGTGAGTTTCAAGTTCAAGTGTTCGTCGCTCGAGGGTTTTTCCATGCTTCGTTGAAGGGTCTTACGGTCTCTAGACGCTCATACTCAATTACCTCTAATTTGACTTTGACCCTCGGTCCGACTTCCATTCCGGTTATCGTTTACATTCTTTTCGTCACCTCTCCTTCAATTCCCATTGTTCACCTCATCTAATCACGAACTACGGGCAACTAATTTGTTTCCCTAGGACAACTACGACGCCAAGGCTATCCTTGCGAACGCGGTTCAACACGTAGGGCAGAGCGTCAAGATCTGTCTCGCGGGCGCCGATTTGGAGCACGGCGTGAAAGCTAACAAGAGAGTTTTGAGAAGAGGTATGTGCTTGATGTGTCTTTTGTCGGGTTTGAGTCGCTGACTGGGTGTTCATTTTCCCTCTACCGATGCTTCTGTCTCGCCCTTTCGTTGATCTGAACGTTCATCGCCGTCGTTACACTCATGAAGTGTCGTTCGCCCTCAATCTCTACGCCTCTCTCACCATTCTCGCACTTGGCTATGTCGTCACTCTCCCTAGCCCTCGAACACATCCCAACCTCCGTCCGCCTCTGGAAAGAAACCGTCAACCCAGAGTCCTCCTCGCTCGCGCCGTCGAAGTCGTGCCCACCTCCGTCGAGCTTTGGCTCGCTCTCTCTCGACTCGAAACCCCTGACAAAGCAAAGAGCGTCCTCAATAAGGCTAGGAAGAGCGTGCCGACGAGCCATGAAGTCTAGATTGCAGCTGGTCGACTTTTAGAACAGGAGGCCACAAGGGAAGGCTCAGGGAAGACCGAGGATAAACGAGCGAAAGAGTTGGAGGCTGTGAATAAGACGATCGAAGCCGGTGTTAAGGAACTCCATCGACACCGAGTCCTACTTACTCGAGGCCAATGGCTCAAAGAAGCTGAGCGGTGCGAAAGCGACGGGTCGCCACGGACGTGCGAGGCTATCGTCAAAGTTACGGTCGGTATGAAGCTCGAGGAAGACGAGGATCGGTATGATACATGGGTGTCGGATGCCTAGAGTGCGTTGGGGAGAGGGTTTAAGGGTGATGCGGCTGGAGTGAGAGAGGTACTCGTGAAAGCTTTCGATACGAATCCGGAGAGTGAACAGCTTTGGCTGGCGGCGGTGAAGTCGGAGGCGGAGAATGGAGAGTTGGCTGTTGCGAGGGGGTTGCTGACGCGGGCCAGGAGCGTTGCAGATACGGAGAGGGTGAGTTCTTCGTTGCCAGTCTTTGTTTTTGTTCTTCCTTGTTCGATGCCCCGCGTTTTCTTTTGCGTTCGCTCTTCGTTTACTATCGTTCATTCGCTTGACGTAAATGTTGACATCCTCTTGTTCGCTAGATCTGGATGAAGTCAGCCGTCTTTCAACGCCAACGATCCCAATACACCTCCGCCCTCCAAACGCCCTCCACCGCTATCCAAAAATTCCCGGAATTCCCGAAACTATGATCCAAGGCCAGATCTACGCTCAACAGCTGAAGAACGTTTCCGCCGCTCGGACCGCATACGCGAATGGTATCAAGGTCTGTCCGAAGGAACCACTTGATGGATCCTCGCTTCCAGATTAGAAGAAGACGATGGGAAGGATATCAAAGCCCGAGCGTTTTTGGAGAAAGCGAGGTTGGCTGTACCGAAAGATGAGAGACTCTGGGCAGAGAGCGCCCGCGTCGAGGAAAGGAGTTCGGGAGCCGGTAGTGCCCAGGCCAAGTTGATGCTCGCTCGTGCTTTACAAGAATGCCCTACGTCCGGTCTACTTTGGAGTATGAACCTCTGGGCTGAACATCAGCCCACACGCAAGTTTCGTTCCGTCGATCCTCTCAAGAAGTCTTCTGGTGACCCGCTCATTGTATGCACCGTCGCTCGACTCTTCTGGCAAGAACGTAAGATCAAAAAGGCTAGGGAGTGGTTGAGGAGGGCAGTGAAAGTGGATAAAGACATCGGGGATGTTTGGGGTCGGTGGTTGAAGTTTGAGAAGCAGTATGGGACGGAGGAGTACCAGGAGATTGTGAAGAGAGGGTGTGAGAGTGCAGGGTAGAGCGTAAGGACGATCGAAATGTGGGGAAGCGGTCGAGGGAGGTTTTGGAGCTGGTATGTGAGGTGTGGGAGTTGGAAGGTACGGTGCAAACCTCGCCGGTCGACATGTTGTTGTAATCCTTTTAATGCTACAATCTTCTATGTCCACCTGTTAGCATTCATGGGGCGAAGGTCCATGCGGATCAGACCTTTCCAAGACCGTTTCATTGCCGCGTGGACAACCTGACGACGCTCGAATGATTCACAAATACCGCGTTGAAAGTTGCGTCCGCTCAGATTTCTCTGGCCGGTTTGTAAGTTGAATGACAATGAGTAGACAGGTTCATAAATCATCTTTCCTACTCCCGATTGCATCTTGAAGTTGGTCGCTTGTCATTTTTCGCTTTTCCGTCTCCCTCTCCCAGGCCCTTCTCGTTTCTCTTTGCTCGTCCCATCATTCGGCGTCAAGGACATTGACGGAACGGAATTTCAAGTAAATAGTCTACATGTTCATGAGAAATCCAAAACTATTATCGGTGCTCTTAGGTAGATAGCCTACTTGAGTTCAGTTAAGACGAGTTCACGGCAAAGAAATAAGTGAGGAAAACAAATTTTACATGGAAGTGGACGGTAGAGGCTGGAACTGCATTGTAAAGTATTGTACGTGGCTCTAGGACAGTTCCGTCGGATTAGAAATGGATACGTAAGAAGAAGGAGAAGAGGCCAATGAATGATGAGAGGAAGTGGTGCCTGAGGATCGCGGAAATTTTCATAATCAACCTGCCCATGACGATACTCATATCCAACTCCGGACAATGCTGAAGTGAGGGCCGCACATTCTTAACGTCAATTCTTCAACGAGAGAGTCGCATGGCATCTTCACAACCGGAAGAGAAAGCGGTCATCATCACCATCGGAGTCAGGCTCGACGATTACATGACAATAGAGCACTAATGCGAGCAAGGTAAGTCCGGAATGCTGAACGTCTTCAATCAATTAAACTCTAGGTTCTAGAACGTTCAACGGAGGAAATGTGATTCGAACTTGCATTACCCGTGCCGAAGACATAACTGGGAGGCAAGATCTGACTCGATCGAAAGGTGTGGGATTATGGTTGGCGGGAACTGCACGGTCAAAAATTCCCGCGCGCTCGGAGGATTGATCAAAGATTAATCTCATCTCGATGCTCGTCAAAATATTTGAGAACTCTTCCCCTGATGTGTAGCCATATCTAAACAGGTTTTTCTGGAATAAGTTGAAGAGACGCTCTCTCCTCTGACTCCGATCTGCCGTGGTGACCGCGTACACCTGAAGTACAAGGGCAAGTGCGGGTGACAGTCACGTAGACCATCGTTTCCCCCCGTAGTTCAAGTCAAGAGCGTCCACAACACTCCGATTGAGGGGCTCTGGCACTGGCTTTCAGAGACCTGTGGACTAAATATGAAGGATACAATCATTAGCGGTCAAACTCTCGGCATCTACCACTCAGAGAGTCCTGTGCACAAGTGCGTAACATCCTTGACTTTCCGTTCACCGACCACATGATTCATCTTTTCTCCTTCCAGACATCTATTTCTATGGTTATGGCCCAAGATTGTTCAAAACATCATCAATGGCTTCGTTCAGTATTGGAATAACCACATCATTCGTACTCAACGGGCAAAAGAGAACATGTCTGGATCGACTCCAACACACGGATTCATTTGCCCAGCACTCCCGGCCAAGGATGTTGGTATTAGGGTTGACCAAGCTGTCCTTGATGCTCTTCGGGATGAGATTCCCACCTCCCGTGCTGAGTCTACGCGATGGGTCAGCGACAACTTTGCCGCAGCGGTGTACGAATTCATTGGATCGCCAGCTTTGGATAATATGTCAAAAGGCTGGGCCATCTTCACTACCATGGTCCCTTATCTTACTATTGATGACTTGTAGGGCTGTAACGCAGTATCCATGTATTGCAAGTAGCATCATATGTATGTACATTGGGCAGTGACCTCGATTCCGCAAGGATTATAGTGACGGCGGTCTCGCGCGGGAANTTTTTTGACCGTGCAGTTCCCGCCAACCATAGTGGGATGTGACCTTTACTAGAAAGGCTGCAGAACGCAATTACAGGGAGGATGATCCAAGCAACTACGTAAAGCAGTGTAGGATTGGAACGTCTTTCCAAACATCGATCTTCCTCCCGGAAACATCGTGTCGGCATTGTCGAACAAGGCCGTGATAATCTTCACCAAGAGCATGAAATGAGAACTGGTGAGACAGGTAATCGATCGAGTTCGCGCAGTTCGGAAATTGGGGTAAGTCAATAGCTCAGCCTGGGCTGTCCATCTAGACAAAGAGGAAACGAAATCTCATCAATTATATCTGACAAAACAAAAGGAATTAGAGGTACGCACTCATTAGTCCCATCCTTCTGATATGCTCTACCTCTCTTTTCCTCAACGAAATACTTGCTCCGCCCAAGAAGTCACCTTCCCTTGCTCCGAAAATCCCGGTCGCCTCCCAATCCTTTCTCTTCTTCAAACTACCACGTCGCCACTGCGTTCATCCGCCCCCCAAGTCGTACTGCTCCTTCACGGGTCTCTTTTGCTAATGCTGCATCCTGGACCCTGAAGCATTCAGCAGCTTATCAACTGCGGGATTAGACGAGGGACGTCGTCTTCGCCGACAGCGATCTTGGATTCCCAGAGTCGAACGAGAGGTGAGAAGTCAATCATCTTGAACGGCCGAAAAACTGTGCAAGTTTATCGAAGAAAGTAGTCATATTAATTCATGACTTAAAGACGAGCCCGAGAATTGCTCCACAGCTTCGATATTCTTCAATATTTTCCACACAACAGATTGGTCGCAGAAACATATGCCACCCTGTTCCTCGTCAATACACACGTCCACCTCCCATCTCGAACCACCCTCACATCTTCAAAAACGGTATTCGTCCGTCCTCGTCTCAGCTCGTAGAGGCGAACCCAGGATCCAAGAGCATCCGCCGCACTCTTAGCAGAATTCGCTGCCGGCGGGTTCGCCACATCCGCAGCGGTCTTGGACGGAGTAGGTACGCTAGAGTCGGAAACCTTCATGGGAGGTGCAGGAGCAGGTCGAACGCTGAACACTTTTGTGAGACATACCCATCCCTCGGAACAACCCAAACCCCAGCTCCTTCCCCTGACCACGTCAAGCTGGCAATCGGCTGACTCTTCAAACCGATAAACTCTATCACCACCGTTGTTTGCTGGTGCTTCACTCGCGGCTGACCTTCACTTTAAGCGTTGCTAGAGGATAGGGAAAGGGCAACGATGTTCAAGTCTCGGTCGAGTTGCATTAGGCAAAACAGATCCCAGTTCCGCCACCACTTACACGCGAGAACCTCCCCCTCTTCCTTTCTTCCTCGTTATCAGGCCTCGACAAGGCTTGGTGACACCCCCGCCTCCACTTGGGGAACTCGAAAAGAATATTCGAGCTTTGCCCAGGGTCGATCCTTCAGCGCCGACTCGTCCTGCTGCTCTGGTGGTTGGCGACCAAGCAGTTGAGTCGACCGAGCCGTTAATTTGATTCCTGGCAGCTTCCAACGCGATTCCACGAAGGAGCTGGACACCTGAGAACATAGTTCCTCCAACCTTCGGAGCTGCACTATCCAACTTGCTTCGTCGGTTTCTTCAGCAAGTTTGAGCCGATTAACAGGAAGAGCGACAGAGTGGAAGGTGATGCGCCCAAACCCTGCGACGAGGACGACCGATTCTTGCGTCGGAGATACCAGGTTGACTCGATTGGANCCATGGGAACGTACAGACACAGGATGAGGCAGGTCACTGGTACTCTCTACTCGAACTCATTGAACGTCTCGAAGGATAGACGAAGCAATGGGAACTAGAAAACAACTTGCAGAAGACGCCGATGAAAACGCTGATGACCGATACGAAGGTACTCGAGGTCCTGAAAACGCATAAGCCATCGGAGGGGGAGTTGCAAGACCCGATATGTTGGAATGAAAAATATGCCGAAATGAGGATGGCGAGATGGCGCGGAGAGCTGGAGGCGAAGAAGCCGACTGAAGAGAATGTTATGGTCAAAAAGGTGATAATAGGGAGGGAAAGGTAATGGGAACGCACGACAACAAAGAGCCTTTCGCTTTCGCTACCCTCCAACCTATTCGGCAAACATCGAAGGAGAGTCGTTCAACGGCACGACGGGTTTTCAGCTAATAAATGGCTAGAATTGTTTTCGGGCCTGCATCCGGTTCCAACAGGAGTTGAGCCTGCAAGTCTGCATTCAACAAGTAAAAGAAAGCGTTTCAGTGGGCTGATTACGAGGAGAGCAGACAGAGGTTACTTACAAAACACCCAACATCGTATTCATTCGATCCTCTCTCATTTCTCCAAGGCTTCTTCCTCTCTTCGAGGCCTCCTGGGGTATCACAACACGCGCAACACCTTCTCAATTTCACACTCACTGAGCACTTCGGAACCAGGCGCCAAGTTCGACGTCTCCCCGATCTGAAAGCCGGATGCGCAACCGGGGATAGGAAGTGGAGTAAAGAGAGGCACAAGCGTCAGCGCGCGAACGTGATGAACGGAAGGAACGGAATGGCTAATCGAGCGATAGATGTCGATCACGACGATTCAAAATTCAGATCGACAGGACTCGTTAAATGAGGGATGCGCGACCGAGCATCTGTGATGTCTGAAGAACGAAACAACAAACGAACAAGAGCAAAAAGTACTCACCTTCCCCTCCCCAACGCTCTCACTTCCCCTTGGCCCACACCCACCCCTGTGCTTCGCCCTACATCCAGAGCCTCGTCCATCTAGTAGTCGTCTAACTCATTCGCTGATTTGTCGACTGCTTTGTGTATCATTCCCAAAAACGATCGGTATTTCGTTGTCCAGGTTTTTGAGCTGTTCAGGTTCGCCCCATCTGCACTGCGAGGTCAATTCGGATCGATTTGACGTGGTTGCAAGCGGGCTATTAGAAGATGAGCAGTGGGAGGAGAAAAATAGGACAGAATAATCAGTAAACAGATAGAGAGGGAGGGAGGGAACTGTGAGGCGCCTTTCGTTGAGAGAGAAGGAGCGGGAACTGTGGGAAATCAATCCCAGATCGTCGGCATTCTCTGCCGCCTGTGGCTGTGTTATTGATATTCCTCCAGCTCGCTCGACGAGAAAAGGTGTATTGCTTCAACTGCTATACTACAGAAGTTACTCGGTGGAACAGTCCTTCAAAAGCCGCTAAAATCGACCAAAGGATACTGATAACGCAGCCACTCAAGACCAGACTTTGCCGCAATATCCTTCGCCATCTGCTTCTTTGGAGCGGATCCTTGGCCAACTACGACTCCAAGGTCGTTACCACTGGGGCCTACGACTGTGACGAATCCGGAGTTAGCAGAACGATCATACTCCGGACGACGGTGGCACTCACACATAGCTTCGGCAAACCATCTGTTTTCGTAGTCGGTTGTCTCCTCCACACGGATGACTGGTCGGGCGGTATTACCCAATACTCGCTGAGCGGCATTATTAAACCTCATGCAAGATCCTAGTAGAGCGTCGATGTCAGTATTGAGACGAGCTGAATGTGAGGCTGAGCTGCACCATCGGACATGATAGGCTCGAGTAAGGGGGTGACAAAGTGATTGACGGTCAATGAGCTCGAGATTGGGATGAGAGGCGAAGATTTGGAGGGTATAAATGCTGAAAACGCGTACCCAGCTTTTAAAGCGCCTTCTCCGGCCATCTTTTCCCCAAAATACTCCTGGTTTGGGGAACTGGCATGACACGCTGGAGTCACTTACTGACCGCGCGCCTGCTGTTCGATCCTTATCGGTAAAATTCCATTCACTCAGTACGTACAATACGAGTAATTTTTACCTGCCTCTTATTCTTCCCGATGAATGCAGGTCTACCCACTGCCATGTCTTTCTTATATTCCTGGGCTCGCAGTCGCTAGTCGACGCACCTAAGCTCCAGTCGCCGTAAAATTCGAGGCGAAAATCTCAGCTTTTTGGATACGTAAAACGAGCCTCACAGGGCTCGTACCTTAAACCCGCAGCACTCAACGGTTCCCGTGGCGTATCATGCAATGCTGCCTACCTGAATAGGGGTAAAACGTGCATCACTTGGGAGCAGAGCGGGTAGCTATTCAAATCGAATCTTCTCTCATGATCGCAATTGGATATCACATTGGGGAAGGCCTGTTGGCCGCGGAATTTATCTGGATCTTTGGCCTCGATTAGCGCTCGGGACGCAATGGCGGCCGACACCGACGTTACATCTTATTTTAAGTCCCGCCTTCACCCAGGCCGTCGTTGATTAGGGATCACTAAGAGGAGACCGAAGACAGAAAGATCCAAGAGGTATAGAGGTGGGAAAGAAACGAGAACTCGAAAAAAATACTCTCAGCTAACTAGCTTGATACGCTGAGAATGATGAACAAACCCGGCGCGATTGGGACATTTGACACTGGGTAGAATTTTTGAGAACGGTGAAAGGCGAGTGGCAAGCTTTGTGAAATTCGCTTGTACATAACTCTACTTAAATACAATCGATGTACATATATTGCAGGCGTCATTAATACTACCAGAGTGCGAGAAACAAGACAAATTCTATGAGTAACAAAAATAAATAAATATTGAATCAACTACAGATACGAGACCACAATCGAAGCACCTGCAGTCACAGTCCCTCAGAAGAGCCTGTTCGAGTTGTGAGAGTAGAATTTCGTTTGCTCTGGCACTGGCAATACAGATGTGGAGAACTTTCGAAGCGATACCGTTTGCTAAGGTGCAACTCGAATGTCTGAACCGAGTCGAATCGAGTCACGACAAACCACGTACCGAAAGTTCGAATTCTCTCCGTCAGGATGGTCTATGTTCTGCTGAAGTCCGACCTTGCCAAGCCCTGCGCTGATGCTATTACCTACCATAACAGAAGACTTGAGAGCATCTTCCTACACATCGACATCCTAACTGAAATTTATAGCAACTCTATTAACGTGTCGACTCGAGTCGGCCGAGCTGTATCGCTAATGAGAAGAATAGGAAAGAAACTTCGCATGCTTATTAGGTGGCAGTAGCATGACAATTAACGGTCTAGACCAGTTTGTATATACAGCAACAGAGGTAGCTAGTCAAGTCTATAGAATATTAATGAGTGATAATTTGATAGTTGCGCAAGGTCAAGGAGGGCGAGCGCTTTCTGTCATGAGATGTCACACAATCAATTTAGCTCAACTCAAACCCAGACCAGGACGAGGTACGTAGTGCTTTGGCTGTTCTTTCTCCTCATACGGCATGAGATCGGACTGGAAGAACGCAGCCCACATTTCTTTCTTCATCTCCCGAGCTTCGTCCAGCAGGGTAAGAACGGTGACGATAGACACGATTAATGCGAAAATCTAGTGAGTATTGGGAGCGTAATGAGAAGTTTGATCCATGCCGGAATGAGGAGAGGTAATCTGCTTACCTGGCCGAATGTCATGTCAGTAGATCGCGAAGGATTCGAGTTATTCGATGCTTGAATCCAAAGTATATGCGGGCCAAGGATGATCCAGCAGAACTTCAAAAGGTGAGCGCGCCTCCAGATCGCCTTACTGGAAATATTTCAGTCCTCTCAGTGAACAGACTATGTAGGAGAGCGGTCGGTTTCACTTACTTGAACTTGTCCCATGTCAGAGATTTTCCCCACGGCCAGTTGGACGTTCCCAACCAACATATGATCCAGAGAACAACAGTCAAGATGTCGAGTGAGAAGAATGAGAAGTCGTTTCCATCCGGAGGGACAAAACCTGGGTCGCTGAAACTTTTCGGATCGCCAATGATGGTTATGAAAATGTTCGCCGTTGTTATAATCATTGAGAATAGCACCCTATTCGTGGGCTGGCATGAGCAAGGCGCGGAAGTGGAGATAGAACGACTACTTACAACAGGGTTGGCAAAAAGACCTTCATGTTTGACGTTGAGAAATGGGACCAACTCCACAAGGCGGAGGTGCATCCAACGAAGAAGATGACCCAGTCGGCACTGTTGGGGAATTCAATTCCGAAGAACCGAATTACCCAGACCCCGCCCAAGAATAGGAAGACGCTGTCGGAAGTTGAGAATGTACGAGACTCGTGGAATGGGCGGACACTGACCAAATACGCAAAACGAATATCTTGAATCGGCTCGTGTGGGGCATTTCCCGGAAGAGACCGAAAGTGATCAAAATGATCGTTAGACAATCCTTGGTGTTGACAAAATACTCGAAGTCCGGAAGCGCTGAGAGCTGGACGACCGTTATGAGGCAGATAAAGAGAGTTCGATTCATGAACTGAGGGTAGCAGTCGAATAGCACCTGCTCCGTCCAGCTAATGATATCGATATTGTCCTTTCGCTCAGTAGTGGGCTTCTCCTCGATATCTTTGCTGAGGGGCTGTAGCATTCTGCAAGAGACGATTAATCAAGAGGGATAGGGGGCGACTCAGACCGGATTCGTACTCACGGTGCTGGAACTTCGTACGTCCTTCTACTCGTCCACAGGCGGGTTAATCCAAAAGCAACGAGGAAAAGAATGAGCATAGCGACGCTCTGAATAGCCACTGGCAGCTCCCAGGCAACGTTATACCACAGCGCCGTTCCGTACTCTTTATTGCATGCAGGCTGGCTGAACTTTATCGCTTTCGATGGGATAAACATCAGGCAGATCAAGGCAATTTCGAAAAAGAAGCTACCGAGCGCGATCGCTCTGGTAACTTGAACCTCTAACGACTTGTTGGCCGGGACAGACTTGTCAGCGTGCTGAATTGGGAAGACGTTGACGTTCCAAAAGGATCGGAGGGTGAGGTACCAGAGGTAAATAGAAGCGGGGGAGCCGGCGGTGACGACAACGAAAATACCGTCTGCGTTCGTGAGCTCTCCTTTTAGCATGGAGACGAGCGCAGCGATGTAGAGGGAATATAGCACGCTCATGTGAGCGTACAGCATGGGTCGATGAAGCCACGGGATGTAAGCGAGAACCATGGCTGAACGGTAGCCGTATTAGCTCGAATTAGGACGAGAGCTGGACTCAGGATCATACCGTAGATGATGGTAGTGATATATACTGCGCTCACACTTGTCAGAATAGTTGAAGTGGAAGTGAAGATGAAGCTGTGACTCACTAGATACTTGTTGTCCAATGCCGGTGACGTCTGTGTTAGGGCAAAGGCCTAAATTGCAGTGATCATCGGCCGGGTTGACGCAGAAGGCCTTGAAGTATTTGGTCTTGTCGGCCACATAGTTGAAATTGAGGTCGGGAACAGTAAGATTTGCCATAGTTTGAGCCTTCGACAGGTCTTGGGCTTAGTGGAATGAGGACGCCCTCCGCCAGGGTGGGAAGAATGAAACCGGGATGGGCAAAGAGGGGAAGGGAACCCGTTTATTTATGAGGATATTGCCATTCACCCCGACCATAAGGCACCAGTCATTTATCCGTCTCACAGCGCGCTTTCAGTACCGCCAGCGCTCAGCGCTCAGTGGTGGCGATCCCCGAACGATGCCGCTTTGGGATAAGCCTCGTTTGACGGCAACACAAACGCCACTTGGAAAGATTGCGCCTCGGAAGGCCTGATTAACGACAATGTGTGATTTTTCAGGCGCAATGCGTATCGGTTTGACAAATAGACAGCATATACGAATGGGATTCTGTCTACATCCGTGGAGGTTTGGAAGCCTGGGGATACGCACTTCTTCCATAACCCATGGTCTACCCGTCGCTAACACCGATGGGCGCCAGCGGGTTTGGAAACGAGATCCTCATTTTGATCATGGAGCATCATTTTACTGACTGATTTGGAACTTGATACACGATATTCTCCTTGGCGAAATGTTTGAATGGCCTGGCGATTGATTGAGCCGCCGCTAGCGTTTCGGGGTGCTCAATCGAATACATGACACGGTAAGCTGCTTCCTCGCCAACGGTACTCAATACGAGTCGTTTACTTGGTAATTGAGCTCGCAGCGGTCTACTAGCATCGATAGCCCTAACTTTTTATTGCACTTTCTACAGGGTTAAAATAGGACCAACTGGTCACTCCAACGAATTGACCCAACCGTGATCTCCGAAGGGCGCAAGACTTTTGTATTACTTATCCCATTTATTTTGCCATTTACCCCACTTGAGGGATGACTTGTTACCACCGTCCCTAGAGTCCGTCGTGTACGGATCCTTTCGCCATATCGAGACACGCACAATTAGATTGTAGCGGCAAAAAAAAAAAAAACACCTTACAAGTTATATTGAAAGTGTCCTTCAACAGAGGCATGGAGCGCTAGAAGTGAATTTCGTTTCAATTCCTCGCAAGCCGCCCGGGGACTCGAGTCAAGGAGCCACTTCTCCGCGCTTACTTGCAATCAATCGAACAGCGCCTAAGCCTCGGCTTCCCTCGAATTACGCTAAAGATGGACGAAGTTGGACAACAATGACTGAACCACCCACCTCCAGTCCGCCAGTTGTTCAAAGTGCCTACCATACATTGAAAGCGGGGTCGACGATATCATCAGGAATGGCCTCATCCCAATGAGATCAAATTATTCTCGAGCAAAGGAGGCCACCCCGCAAATTTTCAACTCACAAGAGTCAACCGAATCCAGAGTTCAATTCTTTTCGTTATTCGCAACCACATCCAACATCGAAAGCGAGTGGGTATACGATGGGATATATACACAAGGGTTTTCAGTACAATTGACGAGATTTTGATATGATGCTATAAATTCGAGAGGAAAGATATATGTGCAGGGATAATAGAGTGGCGTTATATTTTACGATACCAGAAGAGAAGAGACCCAAAAAAACAAAGAGTCCGTCGTTACACAAGCCCTTCAGCCCCCCGTTCCCGATCCCCATCCACCTCTGGATCCTTCTCTGCCCTCAAAAGCATCTTTACCGTCACATTCACACCTTCACAATTCTCCAACCACACGCCCCTCTCCTTACATATCTCCATAATCGTCATCCACAACCTTAGTACTCGCCTCCCCTGCTGCAACTCGCGTTTGCGAACGAAGGCTTGATGTTGGCGTTCAGACTCTTCTTGAGCGCGACGGCGGGCGTCCGAGTCTTGCGGTAACGATGAAGAAGGGCAGGAAGAAGAGGGGATCCGGAGAAAGTTGAAGAATCCAAGGATGGGCCTTGACGTCGACCCTACTCCCGGGTCCAAACCTAGAGCGCCACTCGAGCTCGAACCCCTCCTCCCTTGCTGCAAAGCGGAATGAGGCAAAAACGACTCACGCTTCCTCCCCTTTTCCGAGTCGCCAAGCCCCACCCATCCCCTCCGTCTCATCTCTTCACTCTCCCAGCTCATATCCCGCACGTACAACAACCCCGGGAAACTCTCCCGACTCAACAGACCGCCTCTGAATTGTTCGACGAGCATAAAGAATGCATCGTCTCCCCTCAACGTTCCCGTCTCCTCCAAGTTTACGTTATACAGCTGGCCGCCCTTTGCTAGGTGCTCAGCGTCCAAGCTGGAAAGGCGTTCGAGGGACTCGGTGATATGTTTCTCCAGATCGCGAACGCCGATGAACTGAAGGGTGGGATGCGAAGGCAAAAGGACGTGAGGGGCGATCCAGTCGGGGTTCTGCCAATTCCACTCGGCGTCGGCGCTACATATGAATTGGATCAGGTTGGGGCACCATTCGGCCAGTTTCGGTTTCACCACCCCCTGTCCCACCGGTCCACCCACACCAGTCAACCAAAACTCTTCAATCGCCCCACTGCTATGTCCCAACTCTAATTGCCTAATCTTTCCACCATGCACCTCGAAGAACCGGGCAAACCCTTCTCCGGTATACGAGAAATCCGCTGATACGACGCTGAGATTCTGGAGTTGGGGCATCTCCCAGGTAGAGAGAACATGGAAGGTGGCGTTGTCGAGGGTGACTTTGAGGGATCGGAGGGCCGGGAGAGATAGGAGGGCGTTGTTGGATAGCGAATGGAGAGAGGGCTGATGGGACAAGGATGATGGAGACGGTGATGAAGTGGTGGTGACAGTCGTAACACTCGTACTCAACAGGGTCGCACTCAGATCCGTCAAATTATTTGCGTTAACCCCTTGTGGGTTCAAGAATCCGTCCAAGAACCCTCCTCCGCCCACCGCTGGACTTGCTCCTCCACCGCCGAGGTCTTTGGCGCAGAGATTGACCTCGAGAAACTCGAGATGCTCGCGCGCCATACTGAGTTTGGGTCCGACGACGCGAAGGTAGAATCTTACGCCCGCTTCGTAGTCACTCGGCTCGTAATCATAGTTTGTCCAACTGAGTCTTCGAATACCCGTGACGCGTTTAGGGTGGGCGAGCAGGGCTGAGAGGACGGGATGATCGGGGCCATGAGAGGACGGCGTTGAAGGTATTGTCAATGTCGAAGGGTTTGACGATGATGGGGATGGGGGAGAAGAAGACCCAACACTGACCGACGAACCCGATCCTACCCTCCCACTCGACGAACTCGGCCTGCTCCCTGGCACCGACACTCCACTCCAAATCTCGAAATTGGCCACTCTCTTGATAGATCGATAATCTGAAAAGACTTGCAAGAGCGGGGCATGGTCCAAAATGACGAGCAAATCCTGCGGAGAACACCTGTTGAGTGATGAAGTGGTTTCAATATGCAACCGCCTGATATGTCGTCCGACTCCACGGGTATCATAGGGGTAGGTATACGCTCCCTTGTTGTCGTAGTCGAAATGGGTGGTATCCGATAGGGGCTGGGGTACTGAATAGGAGCGGCGTTTTCCCTTCTTCTTCTCCTCCTGTTCCTCGGGCACCTCCTGCAGCGCCCTAACCGCCTTTGCCTGCAACAAGCCGGCAAGACACTCGGCCTCCCTCGCCCTCGTGATCCACACGAATTCGAACAAGACCTCCTGGGCCAGTGCGTTCCACAACTTGCACACCATGGTCAACGTGCACTTGAACCTGAGCATGCGCTTGTACGCGGGTAAGAGATGGGAGTGCGAATGGGGGTAGGAGAGGAAGGAAATCGGTTTGGCGAGGTCCTCGGGGGTGGAGAGGATCGAGGAGGACAGAAAGGGATGCGAGGGCGAGGAAGCGAGGTGGAAGATGTAGATCCATAGTTCCGGCGGGAGCCAGAAAGGGGCCAAGTTGAGGGCGGAAAAGGTCGAGGAGGCGGAGGAAAGGGTAGAGCGGCGGAGGACTTGCGTCTGAGGGTCCGACGGTGTTTCGCCGCGGTGGAGGGGTTGGAGAAGAGACGCAGGATGGGCCGGGGCCTGGACAACAGAGCCCGTTAGGCTCGGTGGGAAGAAGAAGCGAAGAGCAAGAAGCGAGCGTACCTCGCTTCGACATTCAGACCCTCCACCGATCGCTTCAGGTTTCCTAGCGACAGTCTTCGTCTTCGCCCAGACATCAGCAAGACGATAGACAAAGATTCGGGAATGCAGGCTCACCGTTTGCCCGTGCCAACAGCCTTTTTCGGTCTCCCCGAGAACAACCTCCTGAAGACGGAACCTGCAGGCGAGGCTTCAGAGTCGGACTTGCTGCCGCTCATGTTCGGTTCCTATCAACCACGGTCAGCCAACGCGGGACAGGGAGGGGTAGAAAGAACGTACGAGGTATATGGCGCGGGGTAGAATGCGTTATCTGGCGGTCGTTGGTGTCGTGTCGTCGCTGTGGGGCCTGTTCTACACGTCTCTTTGTTCGTGATGCGCGGTCTTGTTGGTCGTCGTCGTCGTCGCCGTTCCGAAGAGACGGCTGTCTTGCGGATGGAACGTAAGGAAGGGGGGAGGGAGGAGGCGAAAAGAAAGAGACGGGTGAGAAAGGGAGGGTGGATGGTGGCGGGTCGTGAGTAACGTACGTTGGCAAAAACAAGGGGAGCAATGGAAACCCAATCTAACCCGCCGTCGTTGCGCCGACCCGTGAGAAATCAATAGAGCTTTCGGTGCCTGGGCGAGCAAGGGGCCTCGAGGATGCCGCTGATGACCAAGATTCCGTGGGCGGTGTAGCTTGTCCTCTTCTATGATGTCTAGGTTAGAGAGCTCAGCTCGAATCCTCCAAGAAATACCAGCTCGAAAGGTAACGAAATCTTTCGGAAGCTCCGTTCTCTTCTGATCTCTGCGGGCGTCTGTCAATTTAATCCAAATAAAAACTGACGGCGAATCGATAGCCGGAGGTGGCGGCTCACCTATGCCTCCCCGTTCAGGGTCAATCTGATCAATATAAAGCTTCAATGGAGGCGGTTCGTCCTTGTTCTTTTCTCGCTCTTCTCCTCCACCGACCTTCGGATTTCACAAAAATACGGCCGTTGGTTCTGATGTTGATGTATCCTGAATCCTATCCCTGGGAGACTCGATGGTTGATACCGATATATTATATACCAGGGTCGAACGTCGGCGTTGATGGATGGATTGATGAATGGATGCCGAAACACTTCGCGATGTTGATCCCAAGCAAACTCGAATTCAATTCTTCTGTTAACGTTGACATTGTTCTTCGAGTGCCACGTTGTTCCAGGTCCAGGCTCGTCAAAGTGGAGGTTGAGAGTCGAGAAGATCAGAGCCCTTGTACAAGAAGGGGTCAAGGTCGATTGTCCTTTAAATATAACCATGACATCAATCTATGCCCACTCTTCATCCCAACTTTCCTCTACTGCCCCGCACTATCTAACCTCCACCCCCACCGTAATCGTACACTCTAAATTCCCTCCGTCCCGTCAATTTAACCGGACGTATCTGATATAGCTGCTTCTTCTGCGGATAATATATGTCAGGGACACTCTCAACGTCAACCTCGCTTGGTCTGATGATGATCAGGACGTACGGTTGATTCTCACGGAGCCTTCTCGAAATCCGTCAAGAGGTGTGGATAAGGATCGATAAAATACCAGTGGAAGTGATGAACGTCTGCCATTCACCACAGAGTCGCTGTCTCGCTCATATTACTCTCTGACCCCCACTTCAAAGTCCACTGTGAGCATGCGTTTACCGATACCGTACACACGTACGAAGGACGTGATTAAGTCGAACGCTTCCCCGGAATATTTACTTATACAACACCCTCCTTCGATTTTGGTCATGATGATCATTAGACATGGTGCTTCCACTCTCACGTCTTGGAATTACTCGCTCTTGTGCACGTACTTACTCGAGGAACCGGTCCGTTTAATCCTGGCAAAGAAATGCTATTCAGAGTATATTGAAGAGACCTTCTCTCCGTGCTGCGGGTCGGAACTCCCGGCGCAAGTCGTGTGCACGCTTCCCTTCTTTCGAGCTTTTAGCTAGCGCAATCCACGTAAATACGACTCTACACAAGGCGTGTTGAGTTGCTTCTCCTTCTCCGGATAGCTTCTGTCTGGAATATCCAACCGCTTCCATGCACTCTTGGTGCTCTCACGTCTTGTCCAGGGTGAATTCGCCAGCGGTCCCGCTCTCAATCCGTACAGAGACCGTGCGTCTGTCGTCGGCGTTTGAGGTCTGCGCACGCAGTTGCTCCGGAGAGACTATGGTAGCCGAGCTTCACACCTACATACATACGCNGGGGGGCTAGCCATGCACTAGGTGAGAACTTTGAGATTGACCACTTGTACAGTACATTTACATACGCATTGCTGGTGAGCACGATGTCAGTCCCTAGATGAGGAAAAGTGAGCAGCTTTCAGCCAGATGACTCTCCAGAGCTCGATGGTGGATTGCCGTCCGGGCCATTCGATTAGCCAAAGATAAAACTCAAAGTGACTTTCCGCCGGCCGTCCAGGTGCCCGAGGTAAGCGCTCACATATGTTTCAGTCGGTCACGATTCCGAAATTAAGCAGTTTAGAAGACTGGTAGGCAGACAGACAAACGATACATTAACAAACCATCGTGATGAAACATAATTCTCGGAATTGCCTTCATTAGTAGACCCAAATGGCAGAATATCACCGCCGAAATTCGTTGTTGAACTCGCTATTACGGACTTGATTAATTAAGAAGTCGTCGACCCTGTAAGATCATTCGCTGGGCACTCCTAGTCAAGTCAACCATGACATCCCAACTCTTCGGAGAGAGTGGGGAGCTGCATCGTTCAAGGAAGTACCTTACTCTACTCAGACGACCGTTGAAATTGAGGCATCAAATTGGACGGAGTAGGGTTCATCCAGCTCGTGCGCGACATGTTGGCGAAGGATTGGACGCTCCTGTCTAACGTCGCTGACAGCCACTCTGTCACTGACATATTAAGGACTGCGCCGGCCTGGCTGTCGGCAACCTGTCTATTAGTGTTCAAGACTTCCCGGTGTTAAGCATATTGGAACGAATGTCAACTCTCATCAGCGTCAACGTCTACTCTCCGCTTCGAGATCAAATTGGATCGGTTAGTTCTTTTTCCATGCGACTCCAATTCCCCATTTATTCCTTTCTAATTGCAGCTAGTGGGCCCGGTGGTCCGACGAGTCAAAGCTTACCTTTGCAAGAGTGATCCAAACCCAGAAATACGCATGCGACAGACACCCTTCAAAGAAAAGAAGTAGAGCGAGGGGGAGAGGGAGGAAGAGATCTAAGAATCTTGAAGACACCTCGTCGCATTTCCCCACTTCCAGTGTGAAGCACAGAGATACCCGCCTAGCGACTTTGCACCTGGGATCGATCGAGGCTCGAGTGGTGTACTTGTAAGTACAAGTCAAAAAGGTGAGCTGAGTCGTGAGTCGTAAGATGCTTCGGGTTGCTGATTTTTACATCCATCGGCTAACAACATGTGTACTCGGACGAAACGTAAAGCATTCTAAGCATATTAAGCACTACTATTGTCGTCACCCAGGCGTCCAGTATACCCTACTCTCTCTTTAAATACAAACAGATGGAGCTAGGGCACACGCGATACATTGATAGTACCCTGAGCCAAACCAAAAAAGCATGCACAGTAGTACGTTTCGGCTAACAAGTTAGCGTTTCAACGGTCATCACATATTGACCCACACTCACAATCGCTTATCTTGACACAAGTAGCACCGCTACCGCACTGTGTATCGCCTGTCCATCCCTGTCCCTGCGTTTTAAAAGTGAGTATTAGGATTTGGGATGAATGAAGTTGATAGAAAGGGAGGGAAGATACAATTAATTAAGTTTCATTGAGAGTCGTTCATTGAGACGACGATCGAATGAAAGACTCACCCCGCATTGACCGTAGACCGGCACCTCGGCAAATGCTGGCTGCGCAATGAGACTGAGGAAACATGCCACCACCGGCGCAGATATGAGCGTGTTGGATTTGAACTTCATTCGCATTTCTTCTCTCTGTCCTGTCGTCGCGCCTTGAAGGGGCAAGTAATTGAGTGATTCTCGAGGGTGTGGTAGATAAGCCGTCCGTCTCCTGACTGGCTAGTTGACTGCCCAATCGAATCGACTTTATGCTTTCTCTCGGCATTACTTTGGTCTGTTGTCGGCTCATCCCAGTCAGATTGAGTACTGTCTTGCGCTCAAAGATAGATGGAGAGATGCGTACATACGTACCACTGCACACAGATGCCTGTGTACCAGCACAAGTTGAGTGGTGATAACGATCACGGCGACTGGAGTTGCGAGCGCAAATGGTATGATATGAATCTTCTTCAAATTCCATAATCTGATCGACAATGAGACCGTCGAGTTTCTCTGCTATTCAGTATATACTATCAGGAATTCTTCCTCAAATCTAGCTGACAGACAGACGGCAACACTCAAGGGAGAAGCGTCAGGTCAATTGACGAGTATACCAGGTAAAACATGTGTTCGCGCAAAGTATCACCAGACCCTCAACGTCACCTCTCACCTCCTGGCATCAGTCACCCGAGTCCATGGCTGAACGCTTGAGCTACCGAGTATCCTAGCTCTTAGTAGACAGCTGATATAAAACACCCTGCTTATGAGTCTATTGTACCGGCGAATGGGTCAAGGGTCTCCCAAGTTGTCGTCATTCTCCTGCCTATATGTTACCCACAGGGACAGGAATATATACGTGACGCCCAGTGAGACAGGTCTTGGTTGTTAAATTCCCTTGATTTCATGCTTATTGAGGTGTACACGAGTGGGTCTTGGATGTAGGGTACTTGCAGCTTTTTCCTTTGGATGCGTGTAGCCCATTTGAGGGTCATGAGGTAGTTTTTTGAGACTAACATAGGTTAGATTAATTCTATTTCATTAATATGGATGCATTGTCGTCACATCGTTCTCTGACCCTCTCACGAAGAGCGCGTGCGCAGGATTAGGATGGATGGAGGGGAGATACTGATAGGTATGGTTAAGATCGCTAACGAGTGACCGTACCTAGGCACTAGAGAGTCGACGACCAGAGACGAGCAGCGGCTTGAGGCTTTTCCTTTGCTGGTAGAATATTGCAATTGAAAGGTTATTTCCTTATATGAATGAGCTTATCGCCCACGATTCCGGCGAATGGTCCGAAGCTCTTTTGAATGAAGTTCCAAGTCGCTTCGATCCTACGCTCCACCACACATCGCGTCCTGCAGGGGTTCGTCACTTAGAAGAAGGGCTCTGGGGCCACCTGGCAGAGGAACTCGTACGATAGTCGCGTGCATCAAGGCTGTCTATCAAGGGTCTCCTCAAAGCGAAGCCTATTTACGGTACTGAATGACCTGTCGCTTACGTCCTAGCTCAAGGTGAGCGTTGAGCTTTATCATGGCAATAGCCCTAATTCAAGGCCACAACTACCAATCCTGGACACGACGAAGCTCAGACTCTGGGTTGACAGAGACCGTGGCATCGTCGCATGGCCCTGTGAGGTATTCAGGTAGACACAGATAGACAATCGTGGGGAATGGGGAACTCGTGCTTTGACACGAGGCAGGATAATTCCAGGGATGAATGAAGCCGCATTGTGTGTGGTGCATTCAAGGGTGTCGATTGGAGAAGGGGCCGACGCTGTACTTGGGGCCTTTTCCTCACCTCCGCTCTGCTCCCCGTCTGGCCTCAGCGGCGACACCAGATTGAGTATGACTCACGGCGAATGGCAAGCAAGCTATCGGACGATCGGGCGCAATCCTCATGCGTGACGTGACACGTTGACTGATCGTGCATCATGCATGACCAATGATCCGATATTCCGCTCGGCTAACAGAGCGGGTTAGGCTCGAAATTTGCGAAACCCAAAAGGCGATCCACGAGAAATTTGTTCCCCCAGCTCCGTCACGACCTTCGACATGTACCACCAGCACTCTACCTCCCTTGACAACGTCGCTTCCACCTCAACCACCCCGCCCTTCTACAAAGTCTCTGATGTTTGGTTTGACGATGGCAATCTTATTCTGCAGGCAGGAAACGCCCTGTTCAAGATCTACCGCGGTTTCTTGAGCGCTGTGAGCTCGGTATTCAACGACATGTTTGCCTTCCCCGTTNCCCCCCGAAGGGAACCCGACTTTCGAGGGTTGTCCTATCGTGCAGACGTACGATTCACCGCAGGACATGAAGTACTTTCTCAAGGCTTTGTTGAATTCAGCGTGAGTCCTTCGTTCGTTCATCCCTGTCAAGCTAACGCCCTTGAAGATTCTTCGAGNCCCCCCCCAAAACCCACCACAATCCCTATCGTCGAAGGTGTCCTCCGCCTCTCCACAAAATACGACGTCCCCCATCTGCGTCAGCGCGCAATGGACCACCTCGTCTCTACCTATCCTACGACTCTAACCGCCTGGAAAAACCGTGATACCACACGTACTATCCCGTCCGTCGAGAACACGCCCTTCCTCGTTCTTAATCTCTCGCGCGAGTTTGACATGCCATGGTTGATTCCCTCAGTCGCGTACTGCATCAGCTCCCATGACATTAATAAAACGCTAGAGGGCGCTGAATGGGCGTTATCCGACGACACCCAAGCGACCCTCGGCGGCAAGTGTACCCTCAACGAGAGAGGGGTAAAGACCGTCAGACTCGGGTGGGAGGATCAAAAGATGTGCATCAAGGGCCGGAACAACATTCTGTTGAGGCAGAACGGGCAGGCCTTGAAGATCGCCAAAGGCATTCGAGGGCCTGTCCAGCCGACAACGACGACACCGGGTACACCAAATGCCGGTGGTGCTCTTGCGGTAGGTGGGGCAGGTGGGGGTGGCAATGCAAACCCCAATGCTACCAACGCCCCCGCCGCTCCACAAGCTCCTCCTGCTGCGGCTACGCCTCCAGTTCTCANCCCCCTCCGCATCCACGACCTCCCTGACCTCCACTTCTTCACCCCCTCCGAAAATAAACCCGATCGAGTTACCCTGCCCTTCCGAAAGCCAGTGCACTTACACCCGTTTTAGATGCTCAGAAATCCTAACGCGGTGGGGCACGGCCGGATTTCTTGATTTCTATGACGAACAGCACTCGGCGTTTGCACCCGGGTTCTGTGAAGGATGTTTGGCGAGATTCGAGTGGTATATGAAGAGGAGCGCCGAGGAGATGTGGGAGGCCCTCCCTGAACTGTTTGGTATGCACGAGGGAGGGTGGGACGAGTTGGAGAGGGTGAAGAGATTGGCTGCGAAGCGATAAGGTTAGAGCGGGGAGAGAGAGGTGGATGGGGCCGTTTTTGCTCTTGTGCGTAAGCTACTCGGCGACGGTGTCATTCTGCTCTGCTCTTTCTATGATATACCCCTTACTATAGATTAGATTGCTAGAGCTCCCATTCCCGGTCCCGTTTTGCTTCCGTTCTGTCGTTTTCCATTTCTTGTTACCCAGTTCCTGCGTTACCTGCTATCTCCTACGTCGCTGACCGAGCGGAGTTGGATAGAGTTCGGTCTTCTCCCCTAATACGCTTTCATTGATACCGCTATATTAACTGCTACGTGCCCCTCGTTCCGCTATCGATGGATTTCTCTTGACGCTTGTAGATACTTATGCTCACGATATGTTTTGCTACGACTTGCTACGAATATAATAGAGATCTGCCATCTCATTATTGCCCCGTCGCGAGTTGCGTTGTTCGAAGGAAATCCCAAAATTCAGGAGTGCCCATAAGTTTCGACCTAGTCGTACACAAATTTGGTTCTCAAGGTTTCCCTCACACGCCAGTACCAAGTTACAATTTTCCACGTCTTCCTTTCCAGCCCGCCGTCTTCGACGTTCCTCTAGCTTGGGGTTGGTCGCGGTGTTGTACATGCTCACCGACTTTTTATTTACCAAATGGAGGTTGTGATATGGTATTCTTGAACGCTAAATTCAAGACACCTCGCAAACTGAGTGTTTAGGATCCCTCACCACCAGTTCTCTGAGTTGTCGGACCCGAATGAACAGTGAGCAGCAGAGAACGTGCAACCGTACCGGGTACTAGCAACTGCCCGCCTGCGATTTAGAACCGAAAGCGAGGAAGGTACATTGAGACTAGAGGCGTCGGTTGAATGAGATCTCGCGGTTCGCAATCGAGTCGCCGATTAAGATCCGGTGAAGGAAGACTTGGATTCCTTTGTTTTCTTCGTCGGTTCGATTCGGGGGTCAGCACCAGAGAGAGGGGTCGGATGTGGGAATAGGAGGAGAGTAGAGAAGCAACGAGCAAGGTGCTAGGGAGTAGTGCTTATGTTTTAGACCAGTGTTGAGCTCGTTCGACAATCCGCTCCCTTGCTCCTATGCCGATTGTGCCCAATGTGCCCTAACCGCGCTGAACCGTGGCTCGACCCTCTAACCGACGCGTCTCCCCCATGCCCGCCCGCACTTCGGGATCCAAGGACTCGTCGCTCCCTGTGGTCAGCTTCTCCAGCGCAGATAACAGTGCTTGTGCTCACATTCTCGACTTCGACCTCGACTCCCACTGCCCCCGTTCACTACGTCCAGCGTATACAAAAAAGATCGAGACGTCTTCCTCATCTCCATCGTCCTTCTGGAGACAGCGACCGCCCCTCCGATGGGAGAGTTGACAAGGGCGGTGAACGCTCGAACAAAAAACTCTATCTGGATCTGCCGTCACCCTACTTGAGATTGCATCGACGTATGCCGCTTTTTAGGCTCACTTCCTCACTGGCGCGGAGTTAGACCGTCTCCTGCTCCAACTACCCACATCGCCGCCAACTTTGCTCTTCAAAGCGTCCACCAAGGACGCTACATCAGGTACGTTGCTACCCCCGTCCTCATGCGTACAGGTTGTGCTTGAGTCGTCCGAGGTGAAGCCATATCGCATTCGAGTCTGTCCCGAGGCTTTTTGTTGGTTGACTGAGGTTACAGACGTGTATGGCAGCAATCAACGGATCCTCAGAAATCTCGAGTTGTATTCCCCTTGTTTTGGCTTTCCAGCCTGCCTGTTGATGTCGTTGCTGGAAAGGTCAATTCGGGGTAGTCCTGGTTGCGGTCGTAGTCCAGCCCGGACGAGAAACCTACACCCGAATGTACACTGAAGTCTGGCTAATTAACTGGTTCGATCGATCATCGAAGCATGCGGTGAAAGCGGAACCAGTGCTATACTCACTTGAGGCCCAGTTGCCAGATTAAATAAATATTTAGTTCTCATCATATGAAGGAAGGTGCGAGGCCGATATTCCTCCACCCACTGCCTAAATGTCTGTTGCCCAGAGATAGTCTTGGATGACCCACCAACATTCCTCTTCCGCGTTCACATATTGCTTAGCCTATACTCGGAACTCAGAATAGACCCAAGGCCCGGCCATCCGAGGGACATGGACTCGTAGTAATTCACGATGAGCTCCTTCTAGTGGCGACAGCCTCGAGGCCGGTCTTTCGGCCGAGGATCTCGATCAGAATGTTAATATTGAAGGAGGTCAAAACGGGCGCAGTCAATAGAGACCAAGAAGGTAGTGGCGAATGAAACGTCGCAAATTGATCAGACATCTTCAGCGTGTACCATTGATTGATCGAGGTACCCCACAGACGTACGACCTTGCCGGCCTCCAGTTTTCTTCATCCTGGGCCCGTGCTTTTTTCGATTCGTTTGAGCAGCAGTCGCCAAAGGCATACTCATTATAACGTTAACGAGGGATGTCCTTTAGCTATCATACAGTCTTAATAGTCTCCTGCACGGCCGAAGTCGCCAGATAAGCGCCCAGTCGACCGAAGTTCCGAACAGCCTCGTGCTGACCTCGTGCATCACACAGCAGCCACGAAATTTGGTGCTTAATAGCTGATAAATCACCAATTTCATGTCGCTATTATCTGAATTCACTTTCCTGTATGCACACTAGATACAAGTAACAATTAATCACTCTCGTCCTTTGTTTCCTGGTGATTCGTCAACTAATGGAGACTGCGGCATCTACAAAAAGATTGCTTCACACCTGTAAGGCAGAGGGTAAGGGGGGGCAAGGGCTCAGGAAAAGTCGGAAGGTGACTCGTAACGAGAGTGGAAAAGAGCCTACGCCGACTGATCCTGAAATATTTAGTCGTCGATCAAGCTGAAGGACTACAATCTAGGCAAAGCGAGGTATAGAGCTGGTCCCTTGGGGCCCTCCTTCGCCATCAAACCGAAGGTACGCGCTTATTATTGTAAATCTGGGGATTAGCTAACATATTATTGCGCATTAACTAGGCCTGGCCGGTTCATGGAGCCATGCACCCTTAGACCAGCCAACAATGCTAGGACTGCTCACAATTAGGCGAAATATCAGTCATTTTTAGCATGTATCTTAACTTTGAAACTGATTAATCACATACATTGATATAGCTCTATTCCTCTGTCCATATTACGAGTAGTAGCTGACGATGATTAATTATCAGTCGGGTTGATTTATTAATCGATGTTGCCATCGGGCCTGCGCAGAAACGTGTAAAGAGGTCATGAATACAGGTGAGCAATTGGTCATGATCATGCTGATAAACAGATTCTGACATGAGGATGCTTCAAAAAAGTGTCCTCAATGTGGTAGGACTCTAATCGGAACATACGAGAACGACGGGTGGAAGACGTGGTACGTGAATTCCACATCGACTTTTATCGCTTTCTGGTTTAGTTCTGCCGGCGGTGCAACACGCCTCAAGAGATTGGGCATGAGCACCGAAAAGAAGCGGCTTTTCGCCATGTGCAGGGGCGCTTTCTCAAGGTGAGTAGTAGTGCTTCCGGATGGGTGCTCCCCAACTGACTTTGCTTGTCATTGGGCTTGATGACCCTTGGCCCATACATTTGGTTTGTCCATTCTCCTTGTCGTCAACATTCAGGATTTCTACCCGTCCTCTCAGCTGCTGGGGCCTCCCCGGAGGCCCAGAACCCTCGTTCATGGATGGCAGCCTTGCGGTATATATCCCAGGGTGATAGTCTTCATATCCCAATAGCCAGACACGTCCTCCTCCAAGTCGCTTAAATGTCGTCGAGTAACGCCCACTCGCCACTGCCGAGCCTTTTCACTGTTCTTGATGGAGTATGCGGTACGCTATGAGCTGGTACATGTCGAACTTCCTCGAGAGTTTGAGGACGAGGAAGGGAGTGCCCTTGACAGAGGGGATGGTGCGTGTCGTATTGCAGGTTTTTAAGTGGAGAGTGAAGAGATGTGCTGAGCAGGTGGTTTATTCCGTGTGGGGGGTGGTTTGGACGTCGTATCTGCAGAGAGGAGGACGCTTCCGCCGATGATATAGATTGTAGTTGGTCTGTAGGAGTTTGAAGACCTTCAAAGTGATTAGATTGGCTCAAAGGCCAATATCAAAGACTCTACATCCAATAAAGCCATCCGGAAATTGCTCATCCTGCGCTGGGCTGTATGTCTGCACGACCGTGCAGCCGTCTCGTATATTACTAAACATCTCGCCGAGCATGAGAGGATTCGGAGAAGGTTAGCGGCGGGCTGTAGGTCATCAGGTTAGAGCGGGAGAGAGCATTAGATGATAGTTGGTCGTGACGTTTCTCTGTCAGCGATGGTCTCTCCGCTCAGTACGTTTATATGACGAATATGCTTACTCGTACCACGTACCGATTGACGGACGGCTTCCGTACGTTCTGGCCAGCTGTTATCGTTTTCTCTCACCTTTGTCTTTGGTGTTCTTCAAGGCACCTCGTGTACCCCTTGCTCACCCGGTACTAGTCTGCCTTTGGTTTAGACATAGCTACTCGTTCCCTGTCTCCCCTTTCTTCCTCATTAACACCGGGTGAGTACTTCCTGTGTTTTCTTTTCCAGTCCGTCGTGATCGGTGTTCCTGAGGGTATTAGGCAATCGAATACTAAATTCAAGACTGTCAAAGTGACAGGTGACGAGTCAATGGGCCCGTTCCATCACACTCTATGTGACCACGAGATTAAAATTACTTGCTTCAGTAAGCACCAGTTGGCCTTACTAACCCTCCGCCCTCTCAGCCTTTGAGCAGAGGGCTTTTCATCCCTCAGCCAGACTTACACATCATACTGAAGGTACAGAGTGCGGTATTGGGCAGACGATCACCAGCAAGCCGAATTTGTAAAATCCCACGTGCATCATTTCTACCAACCATCCTGGCTATCCTGCTCATCTGAATGCTCACATAGCAATCGATGCCTTCCCCGTTTTCCTAATTGACGACATTCGGAAATGCTGCCCACGACCTCAGCGACTGGTGCCTTCCCCAGAACCCCAGAATGTTCGTCCAACGGGCATTCTCGAACTCTGAACGACTGTTTGCGGAAGTAAGTAGCGCTTCCACGGAGTAGACGGAAAGTGGTCACCGACTGGCATTGCCTTTCATTCAGCCTGTGAGTCCTTTTCCAAGCTGGATCTCGAGACAAAGTCGTCATCGACTGGCGTTTCCTCGGGACGTGAGGCATATTCCAACTCGATGGAGAAAGTCGAGTGCTCACTGGCCTACGCTTCCTGCAGCTCAACTCGTGAGTGCTCTTCCATCTAGCTCATCTCGGAGACAGAGGGTTTACTGACTGACATTTTTGGTCTTCCGGATAGTGGATCCTTCTCTCGAATGCTCACTGACTTTTGATTTCATAGCTCCGAGTCTTTGGTAATTCCTGTCATCAGTTATCTGCCCGTTAAACAGGGCGATATTGCCCACTTCCGTCGTTCCCCAGACCGTTGTCAGCTTAAGTGCGCCTACACATCCTGTCTTTTTGAGGGTCAAGCCGTCCACAAGTAAGCTCAAGCTATCGAGAGATAGTGTAAGTGTCGATGGCGTTCCACGTTCGAACACTACCCACCTTGGATAGAGAACTTTGAACAGGGCTGCGAAATCAGCTTCCAAGTGCTCTTCAAAAAGATTGGACGTTCTTGACTCTGACTTCCACCTCATTATGGTTGATAGCACTTGCAGACGGCATCAGGAACATATCGGCAAAGATCTGAAATGATTCAATCAAGCCATGACGAGACACACGAGAGATGCTATCTTGGGTCTAATACACATTCAGTCTGATTATCGGTGGAGCAAATAATCTCTCCCACACTTTTGAACCACGAGATCCCACTTGAGTTGGAACCCGTCGGATCGTTGTTGAACGCTCTGACCGCCTGCTGCAACTTCAATAATTGCGAATCAAACGGCAGCACGACGAGGAAAGTGCGAGTTGAAACCGATCGCGGCGTGGCGTGAAGCTTCAACTAATCCTAACGCTCTCCGAAACAGTACAAGTTACGGACCGGTGGGCGCTAATAGTCTGTCCCACCCTGCCCGCTGGGCATTGTTCAACGGTAGCAAGGTACCTGGTCTAAGCCTCATATATTGAGCGCTCCCCCGATAGTCCTATCCTAATAGCTTCACCTTCGCGAGTCGTAAGTAAGAATCAAACTTGTGCAGATTGGATTGGAGGAATAGCTATCGATCGAGTCAATAGAAGCCAATAAAAACAAGGAAGAAGCACGGCATTAGCGTTTCATCTAGACTAATCTGAATGGTGTACTGAATATCGGAGCTCACTTTTTCAGACCGCATTGAAGCGAGTTCAAGAACTAACTGATGTGGCCAGTCAATTGTTGGGGCGGGCACAGGATTAATTAAATTCTGAGGGGTTTTTGAACGTCACGCGATTATACAGGCTCAAGAGGCGAGGACAGCGAGACTGAAAGGGACAGAGAGAACGACAGCTCTTTCTTAGCTCGTGGGGAAACCGTAGAGAACCTACACGAGGCTACTATTCTTGATATTTGAGAAGGCGGTATCAATGACCGGGAAGAGGACAAGGAGTTGTGAGTATAAAAAAAAGTCAGTAAAATGAAATGGTGACAAACCCGCAAGATTCGGTGCCGCTGAGTAGATAAAGCTTAGGAATTTGGGGCGAACGGTTGCAAAGAAAGTCACGCAGCACTGTGAATCAGATAACTACGAGGAGAACCTCCTGGTAAACTGGGATTTGAAATTTATGACTGTGACAAACATGATCCTTCATTTCATAGCCGTTGCTAGATCGTGAACCCTGTCTTCATAACCTGGGACATAGACTTTGATCTTCACACCCGACTCGAGTTTGCGTCGTAATGCATCAAGCGTCGCCAAGAAGAGTGCGAGGGCAGATCTGTAGAATCATCGGAACTAGCACGTTGCGTGTCAGAGGCGGAGTGAATTTTCTAGTCGGTTGACCTTTGAGTCGTCCTGGACGTGCTTGTCGAGCCTCGAGAGAGCTGGGGTGTAGAACTAGCTATAGCAGTGGAGTTCAAGTCTGAGAGACTTTGAGCGTACTCACAAGCAACTATAGGGTTTGACGAGCGATAAGGTAGACTCAAGGGATCAGTTGAAGATAATGATCCACTTACAAAATCGAGCCTCTTCTGTCCCTTTGAAATACAGTATTCATCTTTTTATAAATCCCCCAACGTCCGAGATCATAAAAATTCATATACTTCTCAGACGTAGGCCCTGTGAGCCCACCGTTTGCTCCAACTTGATCAGGTACGCTTGGATAGCAGCTCTAGAGCAATGTTGGTTACCTCTTTTCCAGAATTGGGTCAACACTGGGCGCATGTACCAATTGACACAAAATAAGATGTCCCTTGACCCACAGCGCAGCCTAGAAAATCGAAAACCAGGCGTACTCAGTATCTGAGGCCGACAGAAGTGATGCCGGAAAAGGCCGCTGCATATGAATAGTCTAGACCCTGATCGGCAACTCGGAGTGATCCCACTCTCCTTTCCTTGAAGCCCAGACCGCTCGTACGACGGCAACCTCAGAATGAGGCTGGGAATGGTATACTGGCCCCTCATGCCCTCTAAGCTTAAGGGCAGTTGCCTGGTCGGGCCGATTTCCGACTGGGCGGAGGATGGGCTATCCCTTTAAGGCTGTATTGAAATCGCGGTATGGAATGGTCTATAGTGCGTACGAATTCGTTGAACTAATCTAATCCCTGAAGGTTCTTCAAACCCCGACCAAAGCGAACCAGCCCCACGTTGTCTCCACAAAATGCCACGTTTCACGTCTCAGCGAACGCGCTATGGACCACCTTCTCAGCGCGTACCCCGTCATCCTCTCCTGAAAACCCGGTGATTCCGCATGCATCATCCCTCCATCGAAAACATCCCCTTCATAGTTCTCAACCCTGGCAAGGGAACGGAGATCTCAGACGTACGGTATCACCTCACTCGACATCAACAAAACGCTCGACGAACCTCGGGGAAATCTAGTGGGCGGTGAACGATTCACGAGAAGGGTACGAAGACGATTGAGCTGGAATTCTGCTGAGGCAGAATGGACAGCCGTTGAAGACTGCAAATGCTATTACCAAGCATACGCCGAATGGGGGTGAGGCGGCGGTGGAAGCCGCTGGAGGTCGAATTCGCATCTCAGCAGTGCCAGTAATGCTGAACTACCGGTCGCGTAGCCAGCAGCTGTACCTATAACTCCTGCACATCCTCTTCATTAATTCCACCAATTATTTCCCTCCGAAACTAATGTATCTTCACTTTTCTCAGGTGCACCGAAATCTTGATGCGTGGGGCGCCGCCGCGGCGCCGTGTTTTTAGACTTCCACAACGAGGAGCCTTCTGTTTTTGCTCCGAAGCTCTTCCAACGTTGCTTCGTAAGGCTGGAGTGGCATAGGGAGAGGGGTGCCGAGAAGATGTGACCCTCACTGCCAGAGTTTTTTGGCAGGAGGCTGGGTTCCAGGAGTTGCGGACAATAGATCATCCGTGTGGTTTCTTTCGTACTCGACGAGGGTTTCGACATTAATAACCCGTAATCATAGATTGTTAGGGTTTTTGTACATCCTCCGTTGTACGTTTTGGCTTTGCTTCTTTTCTTTTCTTATGTTTCCGGCTCTTGCGTTCTTCGTGGGGAAGGAAAATTCAGGTTCGCGGCATCGCAGTGTAAGCTTAATTTATGTCTTCTACATAGCCCTCCTGCAGCCTGCTTGGTAATTGAGTTGTGATAAATATAGACTTTTCGTTTCCTGTCCCCTTCGAAGTTTCCCATACCATGTTACTGCAACGACTTGCCACGGTTTGCTTTCCACTTCATCGTGTTCAATCATCAATGCTCCTATGCCTCGTTAATAATGTTATTATACTCGTTAGCTTATCGGTTATCATTACCTTTGTCCTGTCTCAAGCTCTGCTTCGAAGAAGCAGTCTTGCAATTTGGCAGCCAAAGCGATCCACGTTTGTCGGAACACAAATTTTCCCGCCCTCCGTGTGCAGTGGGGATCTAGTCCCAATTCTAGGGTTGTTGTGGTGGAGTCGGGTCTGATTTGCCGCACTGCACAGCGAAGCCACCCAAGCGACCCCACTTGCATGCGGTGCATCGTGCAATGAAGTTGACCGACCGGCTTGCAAGATTGATCCCTCCGCATAGTCGTGATGGATCTGGTATTTCGATGAAACGGATGACGGTGCGCTGAAGCACAATAGGACATTTTTCATCAACGTCGTGGCCCGCTCAGACTCCGCCAGAGAACATGTATTAAGAGTCGATGAAACCTTTGACATCGCTCCCCGTCTCCTCCGCTGAGCATATCCACGCTTTACATACGTACTCTGGTGACAATGGCCAAATCCCGCTTCAGAATCCCGAGGCTTCTCGTTGAGCCTACACTCCGTCTTGTTTGCTGGCGCCTCACCCTGATCGCCACGGCTGCAGCATTGTACTTCAATCTACGTGAATCGGAGAGAAATCGGGCGATTATTTTGGGCCTAATGCTCTTTCATCAATTTTCAAGGTGACTGGTAGTCTGACCATATAAAGTCTTAGCTTCCTCATGAACCATCTTTTGCAGCGCGTTTGGTCCAAATTGGATCCCTCTATTCACCTGGATGGATCTCCTCCTTATTGATGCAGAGTTTGGCTGTGAGTTTGCAGTGTTTGACGATTCAGCATGGCCTCACGAACCAGCCTCTTATCCTACCCAATTACGCATTCAGACTGCCTTTACTGCTCGATATATGGCTACTATGATCCCAAGTCCGACCCGGGGATATGCTTGAGCGTTTGGACCTTGACGATACTGACGGGGTGTCTACTTTTATTGAAGGTGCTTCACATTGCGGACGCTCGTGGTCGAACCTTGTGTCGTCGTGCCGATATTTCGGCCCGCAGTTGGGAAATCAGTAATTCTGGTGCGCCTGGGGATACGACCATTAAACTGTGGAAGTACTTCGGTCGTGCCATCCTTGGGATCAGGCTCTGGAAAAGAATACTTCCGTAAGCCAGAACATTCCTTTGAGGTGTGTATTACTGTTAAACTAATATCGCTTTGTCATGAAGCGGAGAAGAGCCGTGGATTGCAGTCTCGCGAGGTTTATTAGCTCTGACTGCGATAGTGGCGTTATTGGCCTTTGGCGTCATCATGATATTGCTTGGACCTTTGACAGAGATAGATCTGACGCCAACGAGGGAGTACCGAACTTTCCGAGGCTCAGGGGCATTACCTCGCAGTTCGGAGCCGATCGTGTGGAACCTCATAATGGTGACCCGTCCTGTGTTGTAGCCTGGTTATCTATGGCAATGGCTGAATCGTTTGTCCAGGAATGGCAAGTGCATGGTGAAGTGCCGAGGGATTTACGCGACGTAGTCAGCCTGAGGCCCTTGTTGTCACAAGATATTTGCCAAATCGTTGAGCAACAATCGAAAAGCATCGTTTCCTCCAGTGGAATCCGATTTTTAGNTTTTTCATTGCGCTCCATCTAATTCTACAATAAGTACGTGTCATGCCCTTATCTATCACAGGCTGGTAATAAATGTTTACTCAGCATCGGAGGTTTCCTTTTCAAACGCAAACACGGTACAGGAGGGGATATTCCGTGACCTATTTCTCAGAGTCAATTTCAGTGGCCTCATGCCCTTTGACCCGCCTTCAAGAAGCGACCATATTATGGACACCAGGTCGCTCAAAGTATATCTTGCATTCTCAAATAACACGCAAGATGTACTTGAAATGACTCGGCCTATTCTCCTCTTCCCAGGGATGAACCTGATGAGTACAGTCAACCTGATAGTTCGGAAGCGGTTTCGTGCCCCAGAACTCTCTGCCTTTGGGCTATTTGATGTAAGTCTCTTGAAAATATGATCATTATGGCCACAAAACTCAGCATGGATACACATATTTTACCTTAGGTGTACAACACCTTTGCAATTGCGGACATGGTATCCACTGTTTCTATGAGTGGTGCAGTCTCTCCTGAAGATATAAACCCCAATATATCCACTCTGTATATCACCTATCAAGGTCCACCAGGTGAATGGAGGGTTGTCCAGGATTACCGCGAGAACTCTGTGCTCCATGGGGTTTCTGCTGCGGGTGGTCTTGGCTCCTTCTTCAGCCTTCTATGTGCCATCNTTTTTTGGCACTTCTCTTTTTTCAGTTCTATTCCGTAAGTTCTTCATTTACCTGGCAATTGGATTAGTATTCATATCAGAATGCTGACTGGAAAATAAAAGGGACAAAGCCTTTCAGTGCATTTGGTGTTCTCCATGGCCTGGAGAGCCAGCAAGAAGAGCTAGCCAGAGTGATCAAGAGCAAGTATCCAAAGCTTGAATCAGAGCTCAGGGCACTCAAGACTGAGGAAAATTGTGGTGTTCTGGCACTTCTGCTTGATACTCTTATTGACCTGGATTTGATCAAGGAACGATTCACAAGGCCAGAGTCTTTGGTATCTAGAAGCAACATGGAGGATGGAGGCAACTACAATATGGCATAAAGCAATATAGAGACAAGAAGTCTCACAAGTGCGAAGGGGGCTAATAGAGGGACTACAACACCTAATGAGTTGTAGATCTGACCTTGCTTATTCAACAGCTATGCCACAGTGGTGTCAATATAAACAATATGCAATAGAGTTTGATTAGATGGGTGTTAAGACAAGAGCTGGAAGTAATGGAAAAGAAAATAAGGGGAGAGTACAAGAAATGGAGTTGGGAAATAAGAAGGGGGTTCCCCTTACTACCAAAACTACATAAAGTATATATATTCAGGCACAGATGGAAGAGTGAACAGAAGTAAGGACCTCTGAATAATGAATACACATGAATATTTGGTGACTCAGTGAGTGGTGGTTGCTGTACAAACAAAGGCATGATGCTTGCAGCAAGATAAGCTACTGAGCATACATGCATCACTAGGAGTTTTACCGGATGCTGCAAGAGACTCAGACTATGGCACCTGGGCCAGAATCTCTTGTGCTCAAGCCAGATAGCTCTACTGTGCTTGTTATGCATAGTTTGTCCAAGGCTTTCCCTGTATTTATGTCGCAAAAATCCGAACGGGCGTTTCAACACCCGCTCCGTTGGGTGCCGTTGATGGCCCCAAATAGCGTTGGACAGCTGGTTGAAGGGAGCCTATTGGTCCATTTACAGTAATCGACGGCGGTCCAATGGCACTTCCAACACATGTTCCAATGGCCTGAGGGTTCCGAGGCATTTTGACTCGGGTACTTTATCCTCTGGGTGGATGTGCACCGTTCCTGAGACGTGCCGGTCGCATCAGCAGCGGCCGGCTTAATCCGAATATTCGGTCTCACGCTTACTTGTTGCATTGCAGCTCGTCCTGCCATTCCTTCTGTACCTATGTACCTGTTTTCCACTCGNTTTTTTTTCTTAAAGTTTCTCTAGGATCGTATGATTGTCGAGTCAAAATGCCTTGGAGAAATTGCCGCGCGCAGCGACGGCCCACTTACCGATGTTTGTTGACACGGCAAATTCTTCGGCTCACGTTGGAACACGTTGGATGCCGTCTGATTGCCGTAAATATTTTTGCGACAAATTATTTTTTAGTTGTTGGTGTCCTCCACTTAGATCATGTTCCTGCCCACCATCTCTTGATATATGTAACATTATCAGCATAGATCTGAACTCAAATCCTCCAAGACAATTCAAAATCATCCAACTCCTCTGTCTGTTCAACTTCATATTCATCTATGCCACTCTTCCACCTGACTTGGTCCAGTACAGAGAACACACCCAAGCTGGATAATGTTACAAAAGATGAAAATGGTAAGCTTTACATTATTGACTTTGGCCTGGCTATTCCTGGAACTGAGTGTGGAAAGGGGTGCCCAAACCTTTTTTCTGGAGGATCCAGGCATCGAAATAGAGCAGATGGAATGAGGGGTTCGTGCCTTTGCGACTCTGGGGCAAATTAACTTGGGTAGTGGTCAGGTAGAGAGAGGCTGTTTGCTCAGCTGTCCGATCAGCAGGGTTGGATAACAGCCTGCTCCCAACTCAAGTGCAAGAGAAGCTTGTCAGACTGGGCAGTTGGACAATTTCCATTGCTCCCTCAGTATTGCAGTAATTCCCAACCCAGATATATCTCAGGATATGACTATCTCCCTGCCGATGGGGGATCCCCTCATGAAAGTGTCATGAAGACAATCTTGAAGAGGAATTCACAGATTCCCAGCTTCATATCAATGATCCAAGAATTTTATACAGCCAGCCGCAATCAGACCACTGTCCACATTCAGATCTACGAGGGAGAAAACATCATTCCTAACCAAAACGCTTTACTCGTGATTTTCGAGCTCCAGGGAATACCCAAACCTGTATTTCCAGCTGGGTGTGCAACTGTGTAAGTTAGGATCAATGTGGCAGTTGATCGGTCCATCGTGGTTCACGCAAGACACCGCCATAAAGACGGCACCGTAAGCCGACGCTTAGCCATTGACTCTGGAAGATTGCGTCAGGAAGAAGAGCGGGCAATGATGAGAAGAGCCAAGACCGTCGCCTGATTATCCAAAGGACACCTATCCTTTGTAGAGTGGGATGATGCTAATGAAGAGCAAATACAAAGAAGAAACGAGTTAGAGAAGGAACAACTTGTCCGTTTAGCACGACAAATACCCCCAAGGAACTACTGATCTCGTTTCTGATTGGCTTGCAGATGCACCTCGAGCGGGAGGAATAGCATACCGGGTATATCATTTGGAAAGTGCAACAACTTGAGATGATATCAGGTTACAGTAAAGCAATTTCAAACGCAGATTAAACAAATTCTTCATGGGGTTAGGGCTGCCGAAGCTTGGCCTTTGAAGCACACCACCAGACTAAGACCAATAGATTCCATGAACGTGTTGCATTCCAATTGCCTCATTCATGTTTGCAATTGGATTGGACGATGCTGCGCGTGTGGCTCGTAGATCTTTATGACTCTGCACAGGCGAGAATCTGCGCGCCCACAAGTGTGCAAAATTCAAGGAGAACTTGACAAACTGACCATGTAATATTTTGCAAGCCAACATTCCAGACTCGGGGTATTCTCAAACCCTGAAGCCATAGCGAAGCGGGGCAGGACCTGTTTTGACTATCCTCATTTAGCTCGAGCCCTCTGTGTACGGTCAACGTTCGTCAGCGTAACTCCCTTTGGATGCATTGCACAATTAGATTTGAGTGGACCGAGCCCGACAGTTTGGGGACGAGACAGAAAGTACATTGGGCGTTCAATCCAGAACCTGTATGCAATCAATATGGCTGACATATCAACGTCGGTGGGAGGCAGGAGAATTTCTGAGTTCTTTCGAACAATGTAGCACAAACAGTCTGGGATAGTGCTTGTTCGTTAGAAAGGAAGAGCGCCCATGCATCGCATCTCCAAATTCTCCAGCTGTTACCAATGTGATGATGGGTGCTCAACCTTCGGAGCTTGAGGGCTGGTAGTTGAGACTGCTCTGAAGCGCCCAACACGGAAATGCGCCTACAATCTCGTAAAGAACGGCGTTGGATCGATCAAGGCGCTGCTTATGTTTTGGTTGTGAAGCACAGGACTCAATCTAGAGGTGGTGATTACTGTTAGCATCCAGATGCTCTCGACTCAAAGGGGGCGCAGAAGAACCGACAGGCTTCTTTCCCCTAGCAATTGTACATATAGAAGGAAGTGATAGTGCTCGGTAATCTCCTTGAATCTTTGAGTGTATGTTAAGGCTGATTCATATATCTTGTTTAGTATGCCCTTTTCCGAAAATGCGCAAACTCATTCGAAGTCAAATTCAAATTCCTGTCTCAATCGATCACCTTGAGCCGCTCGACACCACTTCAAGTTTATCATTACTATCTGCAGCACTTAGATCAGTTGATTGACTTCGTAATCTCATACCTGAGGAGTTGAGAGTACTCCGGGGTTCTGGAATCCACAGCGCCGTTCACCGTGAATCAAACGAGGGGCTTTGTCAACCATACCATATGTTACGAAGGCGAAATGAGTACCCCATTTGAGAAAATTGTACGGGTTGAGTCTTCTCTTCCTGATGTACCATAGGTTACACCTACCTCCGTTTCAGAAATCGAAGATTCAGCACTACAAGCGGGATTTAAAAAGAGGTGTTNGGGGGGTATAAAAGCCAGCCTCGAACGAAGTGAAAGAGCAAGACATCATTCACACCCAGCCGTTCTATTCTCTCACACCCTTCAACACCAACCTTTTCTACTCAACACTCTCAACGCAAGCAGAGAAAATGCAGTTCATCTCAGCAGTCACTATGGCCACTACCATCGTTCTGCTCCAGAATGCGGGATTGGTTGGGGCTCTCGACTTGCGCTTCTGGACCAACCCCGGCTGCTCTGGGACCTTCGCCCAGTGTGGTAATATCTCTGCTGGAGTTTGCTGCAATTTACCCACCCTCACTGCTCGCTCGTTCAGGGTGTCTGACGTCGCTAACGTGGCGTGAGTATGACATTTCATCATTTCACACTATCCTTCTTGCTCATTCGATCTTTTACTGTCGATGATACAGTGATTTCACCGGTTGGGGCAATCTGAACTGCCGGGCGCCGGTTGTATCCAGAAGCTCTTTGGCTTCATGCATCTCCGCAAATGGCAGTACGTTCAAATTATATGAGTACTCTTTTCGACTAATGCACTAATCATTGGATCTCTTATCACGCTATTAGTCCGCTCTGGAAATTGGCGTAGCAGGTCGCGTATCGGAGATGCCGCTAAATCGAGCTCTACCGAGGACTGTGTCGAGCCAGACAGCTTCGGATTCGTCGACGAGACCGGCAAAGAACATATCGCCAAGATCACCGAGGCCAACAAGGAAGCCATTTATGGCGCACTCGAGAAGGGTGATGTCGCTACTCTCAAGACTGAGGCGGGCGTCGCTGCTTAAGTCGCGGTTTTTCAAAGACTCGAGTAAATTTCAGGCCCTCAATGTGGGCTTGTTAGCGATATCTGTCTTTTCATGTACAATATTGTGAACGCTGTTGTATGGACTCTGTTATCGTGTTTCTGCATAGTGACAGTGTGCGACCGAGTAAGCACACTACACAACACAAAGGGCTTTCAGCGATGGTCTTGGCAGACACGGAATAGCATACTCAGGTGAGCCCCAGCCTCATCGTGGTTTTTCCTCTACCTGCCAGAAAAATAGTTATACAACTCTGTTTGTCAAGTTCACCACCGCCGTCGCTGCGCTGCCCAGCGCCGTGAATTTCTCAGACAGAATTAGGATACGGTTTCTTAAAAGAAATCGGCTACGTGAAGGACTATTATTTTCATCGAGGAAAGGGGTGGCAGTACCCAGACATCCGGTGAGCTTCACTAGATGCCACAGCGCTGGATGACAATGCCTTGATCACATGCTATTGAGCATAAAATATATTACATATATGCACTCATAACGGTACTGGGCCTTACGAGCAACGAAAGGGACGAGGGAACAACGTGAAGAGCACGGACTGAACCTCTGCCATTCTTCCGGGCCGTCTGATCCAACCAAATTTCCTCTTTCACAGGCTCTCTCCGCAGAACCACCAAGCGTTCCTGGATGTCTCATCTCCCTCTTCGTACGACGAAGATCCCAAACACGTCATCTTGTATAAAGCAGGCACGACTGGGTGCGAACTTGAGGCGGAAGGAAGGGTAATATGGAGGGATAAGAAGTTGAAGGGGCGGGGTGTGCTAGAACAGCGATGACAAGCTAGATGGACGGATTTGGTGAGGACAAGGTATTGATAAACAAAGCGTTGGAAATCAAAGGAGCAGTCCAAGAGCCTATGGACCTCCCAATAGGGGTATTAGTGCGTCTGTCTGCGTTCTTCCACTTCAACTCACTGCCCCCTTTCCGTGGACCCAAGAAAACCCGACTCCAGCCAAACCCATTTCTCACCCAGCCCCGATTGACAACCCACGATCAACTACGGCGTCTAGGAGAATATACTAGCTCCTTGAAAAATCTCTGGGTCGAGAACGTCAAGCGGAAACCAGGCTAGCAGTGTCTTCCGTCGTCCGACCAGAATCGATGAAAATAGGGAAAGCTTGTATCTGCTTTACCTTTTCGGTTGTGTGATAAGCTAGAATAAGGTCAATTACCACTTCGGCTTTTACTAATAGGCCACACTTACTCCAGTGGTGTACGAAGACTGGCATTTCGTATCCTGGCATGGCGAAGCCTATACGACCAATAGCATCCCGAGCAAGAAATCAGCCTTTTGATGTTACCTGCGCGCGAGATCTACTCATCCCGGTCGTAAGAGTTGGGGATATGCATCGGCAAGGGATGGATCCAAGAAATCACGTTCGGATACCGTTGAACGTGCTGCCGGTGATTCCAAGGACCATTTTGCATCACAAAACCAGGTGCAGCAAGGCTGTTCAAGTGTCGGTATCTGTCACTTTGACGCCTGATTCCATCAAAGTGTCTTCCCAAAGGGACTGACCGAGCTGTATTTGCTCAATTTACTGTTCTTTAACTACCATCAGCATATCACGAGCCTCTAATAGTCATAGTAAGGATTGGGATTGATATTGGCACCCAGTACTGGTGGCTTAGCACGTACGATTGAATCTTAGCCCAGCTTGACACGTTCCCCAAGTAGAGTCACCGTTTGGCAAGACTCGCAGCCAGTTATCGTCCCGGACAAGGAAGGGAATAGAAGCATTCCAAGCTATGTCTCCTTCAGTAACGATGGACAACTTGTTGGGAGTAAAGCGAAGTCTCGACAATTTGCCAACTTGACAAATACGTGAGTAGCGCTTGACTTGAACAATGCAACTCTTCGCTGATGCACGATGAAACGAAAGGCTGTATGGTGCTAAGCGCCTATTAGGACGAGCCTTCTCTGACCCGCATGTTCGAGAACTGGTAAAGACAGCACCGTTCTTATGCATAAACAGAAACGACAAGCCACATCTTTTGGTTGGGCCAATGGGACAGACGGAAATCTTTGTGCGTACAAAGGTGAAAGATGTAATCAATCGATGATGCGCTGATAAGCGACTTAAAGGTCCCTGAGGAAATAATTGCCATGCAGCTATCAAAATTAAAACGAATGGCTGAGAACTTTGTTGGAGGCAAGATCGGGGAGGCTGTTATGTCAGTGCCACCCGGACTATCCGTTCACCAGGCACAAGCGATCAAAGATGCTTGCGAAATTGCGGGAATACCAAACCCTTTCCTGACGAGCAACAACACAGCAGTCGCTATCTATTACACCTTCTATTCCGATTCGCACCTCGTACCAGTCTTCTCGCTTGAGGAAAAGAAGCTTCTCATAGTCAACGTTGGAGCAGGAACTGCCGGTGCAGCTGTTGCCGTTTATCAGGGTGGTGTTATCAAAGTTCAAGCCGCTGCTTGTAGCCACCAGCTGGGCGGCGACGACATTGATCGCATTCTCGTCAATTATGTTGTTGCGGAGCTACGAGCGGAACATGGGATCGATATTACTGGACGGGCACGTAATCTGGCACGTCTATTCTCCGCTTGCGAGAGGGCGAAGCGGGATTTGTCCTCCATGCAGAAAACCCTTCTTGATCTTGAAGGCATTTCGGAACACATTCAAACTCCCAACATCCTCATCATGCGAGACCAATTTCACACTCTCTGTGGCAGTCTCTACGACGCAATATTAGGGCTTGTAAACACAGCTCTTGCTGAGGCAAACGTCTCCAAGGACGGTATCACAGATATCCTTTTGGTCGGTGGAGCAACCCGAACACCAGGAGTGGCCAGGTCCATCCAAGATTTCTTCCGCGGCCAGGGGCAAAAGGTTACTAGCGTTCGAAACCTTGATGACGCTGTCGCTTATGGATGCGCTGTTCGCTCAGCCATCCGGTCAGCAGTTTCGGATGACAGCTTGCTCCCAATTCAGGTGCAAGAGAAGCCTGTCAGACTGAGCGTGTCGGACATTTTTCATCACTCCCTCAGTATCGTAGTGATTCCCAACCCGGACACATCTCAGGGTACTGACTATCTCCCTCCCGATGGGTCCTTCCCTCACGAAAGTGTCATAAAGACGATCCTGAAGAGGAATTCACAAATTCCTGGCTTCGTAATTGAAGAATTTTCTACAGCCAGGAGGAACTACGACGTCGGGCTGATGAATGCCTTAAGTGGCTCGATGATTCTAGCTTACAACCGGTGTCGGACGTCGAGATTGCTCACCAGAAGGAACGACTCGTCCGCTTAGCACGGCAAGTACTCCCAAGGAACTAGACGTTCACCCGAAAGAGCGCGAGTCATACATCCACAATTTTCGGAACTCACTGATACGGTGACACAGTGTACACAGAATCAAGCCGAGCCTACTTAGCTTCCCTTATCATGCTTAGCGAACTTTCAACGGCCAAATATCCTGGATTCATCNAAAAAATATTTCGCTGGACGACGGGACTAGCTACGCATAGTTGATACAGCTTACACAACGCGGTACCGACCTTGCCTGTTGCCCAGAGCGTGAGTCCTGTTCTACACTTGAAAACGGAAATCAAGAGTATACCGACCAACGCGGCTTGTCGTTCAGGGATGAGTTCTCCCCAAGCTTCATAGCATAGATTCAAGCACCTTGGCGAGCAAGAATCGTACAAGAAGCTGTTGCTGACGACGCATAACTCAGCCCATCCATTAAGTTGCATCTTACACTCTCGTATTAATACCAACCGGCCTGAGAACAATGTTGTCTGGGGCATTTCAAATGGGGGCAAGGATGGTCTGGTGCTGTTGATATTGCTTTTTGTTGGCCTTGAGAGACTCAGGTCTGCCATCCTTAGTGCGAAGTCCACCTTTGAAGGGAACAATGGTTCACGGTGTCGAGAATTTGAGGGTGCTCTTGTTTATTCGTAGGGTGAACGCACCATTTACGCTGATTACACCCCTATTCCGACTTTCACAATCTAGGCCTAATATACTTCACCACTCAGTGTCTCTACGCCTCACCCTATCAGGGTATGTGTTGACCCGGGATCACCGCGCAGCCTAGAAAACTGAAAACCCAAGGCGTCCTCGGTTTAGAAGCCGACAGAAGCGTGCCCTGAAAAAAGCCGATGCATAGTCTAGACCCTGATCGGCGATTCGGAGCGATGGTGACAGTCTGTTCCATGGTGACTCGCCCACTCTCTTTATGTTCCCTACCAGCAACGACTGCCACCTTCCCCTGAAGCCCAGAGCGCTCGTTCAACGATGTAAACCTAGGCAGGGAATTTGAACGTTGAAGGTGTACCGGCCCCTCTCATGCCTTGCAAGCTTGGTGCTAGGCGATATATTTGTGGCAAGGCAGTTGCCCGTACGGACGTACGCTTCGGCGGAGGGTGGGATATGTCTTGAAGGCCGTATTGCATTTGCAGTATGGACTATTGGCCTTTAGCTCGTATGAATTTGTTCAACTATTCTAATTGCCCTGAAGGTTCTTCAAGGCCAAAACCCAACCACAAGCCCCTCAGTCGATGGCGTCCTGCGACTCTCCACAAAATGCGATGTTCCACACCTCGGCGAACGCGCTGTGGATCACCTTCTCAGCGCATACCCCATCACCCCCTCCGCCTGGAAACCCTGTGATACCGCTCGCATCATCCCTCCATCGCGAACACTCCCTTCCTAATTCGAGGGAATCGACATGTTCTGGCTCATACCCGCCTTTGCTTACTGTATCACCCCACGCGACATCAACAAAACGCTCGACAATCCCGAGGAAATCTAGCGGGCGGTGAACGATTAACAAGAGGGGTATGAAGGCAATTGAACTAGAGTTCTGCTGGAGCAGAATGGACAGGCGTTGAAGATTGCGAAGGCTATCAGGAGGCCTCCGCCGAATGGGGTTGGGGCGTGGTAGCCACTGGAGATCGAATCCGTATCTCAACAGCGCCAGTAATGCTGACCCACCCATCACGCAACCAGCAGCTGCACCTACACGTCCAAGCTTCACTGAACCTCAACCACCTCTCTCCCCTCCACGTCCTCCTCGTTAACTTGCCCACCCTGCCCCTCCGAAACCCGATTCATTTTCACTCTTCTCAGGTGCTCCGAAATCCTCGTGCGGTGGGGCACCGCCGCGTTTCTCGACTTCTACGACGAGGCGCATTCCACTTTGCTCTGACGTTATGTGAGTTTCATATGGAGAGGCTCAAGTGGTATGGGAAGAGCGGTGCTGAGGAGATGTGGCATGCGCTGCCAGAGTTGTTGGAGCTGCAGGAGGCTGGGTACGAGGAATTGCGGGTAATGATAGATTGTCCGTGTGGTTTCTTTCATAACACTCGACGGGCGTTTTGACATTGATAACTCGTAATCATAGATTGTTGGGGCAGAGGGTTTTTGTACACCCTCTGTTGCACGTTTTGCCTTGCTTCTTTTCTTTTCTTATGCCTCTGGCCCTTGTGTTTTATTTTTATTATTCTTACTCTTCACGACTTGCCCATCCCCTTATGTACCCCATTTCCACTCTTGAGTACCCCTCCTCGTTGATGTACCTTGACGTGTTGTTGTATGTAGATACTCACTTATTCACCTGCTCCCGTTCTATTCTCAATGGGAGTTGTGTTCTTCATCGGGGATTCCAAAATTCAAGTTCGTGACATAGGAGTGTACGCGTAATTTCATGTCTTCTACGTAGCCCTCCTGCAGCTTGCTCAGTGTTGAGTTGCGCTAAATGTAGATATTTCATTTCCCCTCTCCTTCGAAGTTCTCCATACCACGTTACCGCAGTGACTTGCTATCGTTTACTTTCTACTCCGTCGCGTTGTCTTTTCTCAAAGTCTGTTTCAAAGAAACAGTCTCCCAATTCGGCAGCAAAAGCCATCTACGTTTGTTGGAACTGAACCTTGCCCGCACCTCGTGAGCAGTCAGGGAATCTAGTCCAACCTCTAGGGTTGTTGCGGGACGGCGTGCAGTGATGATGTCGGGTCTGATTGGCCTGTGGCCTAGCTTGCATCTCCGGGCTTGCCTGGACAAACGGGGCAAGCCAATGTGTGATCAAGCGAGCGCCCGCACTTGCATGCCGTGCATCGTGCAAGAAATTCGATACAAATGAGCCTGGGAGAGTTCATATCTATAGCGACACAATGTACTTTAGCTGTGCGACTACTTCGTCCACCTCTGCCCACGGTCATGGATTTGGCATTTCAAACATATCAATGAAACTGATGATGGTGCGCTGAACAGCGCAGCACGATAGGACATATTTCATCATATTTCATCAACCTCGTGCCCATCATCTGACCCCGCCAGAGAACATATATTAAAGGGTGATGAAACCCCCGGCATGGTTCTCCTTCTCCTCCACTCAGCATATCAACGCTATAGATACCCGCTCTGCCAGCGACAATGATCAAATCCCGCATCAAAATCCCAAGGCTTCTAGTTGAGCCGACACTCCGTCTTGTTTGCTGGCGCCTCACCCTGATCACCACGGCTGCAGCACTGTATTTCAATCTACGTGAATCGGAGAGAAATCGGGCGATTATTTTGGGCCTAGCCCTTGTTCATCATTTTTCAAGGTGACTGGTAACCTGACTATATAAAGTACCATCGTCTTGATGAGCGAACTTTTGCAGCGCATTCGGTCCAGATTGGATTCCGCTATTCACCTGGATGGATCTCCTCCTTATCGATGCAGAGTTTGGTTGTGAGTTTCCAGTAACAGTGGGGTCTCACGAACCAGCCTCATCTCCTACCTGATTACACGTTTAGACTGCATTTACTGCTCGGTAAATGGCAACTATGATCCCAAATCCAACGTGGGGATATGCTTGAGCGTTTGGGTTCTGACAACGTTGATGGGATGTCTACTTTTATTAAAAGGGCTTCACGCAGCGGATGCTCGTGGTCGAACCTTGTGTCGTCGTGCCGATATTTTGGCCAGCAGTTGGGTAATTGATAATTCTGGCACGCCTGGGGATACAACCATTGAACTGTGGAGGTACTTCGTTCGATCCATCCTTGAGACTAGACTCGGAAAAGAATACTTCCGTAAGCCAGAATATTCTTTCGAGGTGTCCATTCCTGTTAAATTAACACCGCTTTTGTGATGAAGCGGAGAAGAGTCGTGGATTACAGTCTCGCGAGGCATACTAGCTCTGAGTGCGATCGTGGCCTTGTTGGCCTTCGGGGTCATCACGATCTTGCTTGGACCTTTGACAGAGATAGATCCGACAAGGGAGTACCGAGCTTTCCGAGGCTCAGGGGCATTACCTCGCACCTCGGAACCAATTGTGTGGAATCTCATAATGGTAGGCTGTCCTGTGTTGTTCCTGGTTATATACGGGGACGGCTGAATCGTTTTTTCAGGAATGGCGTGGTAAAGTGCCGAAGGATTTAAGCAACATAGTCACCCTTAGCCCCTTGTGGTCACAAGATATTTGCGAGATCATTGAGCAAAAATCCAAAAACGTGGATCACTTCAGAGAAATTCAATTCTTGGTTTTTCATTGCGCTCCATTGAGCACTACGATGAGTACGCGTCATGCTCTTATCTATCGCAGACGCACAATAATTGTTTACTTAGCATCGGAGGTTTCCATTTCAAATGTGGACACGGTGCGGGAGGGGATCTTCCGTGACCTGTTTCTCAGAGTCAACTTTAGTGGCCTCATGCCCCCTGATGTGTCTTCGAGAGGCGACCATATTATGGGCACCAAGTCGCTAAAAGTCTATCTTGCATTCACGAATAACACGCAAGACATACTTGAGATGACTCAGCCTACCCTTCTCTTACCGGGGATGAACTTGATGGGCGTAGTAAACCTAATAGTCCGGAAGCGGTTTCGTGCCCCCGAACTCTCTGCCTTTGGGCTATTTGACGTAAGTCTCTTCAAATTATGATTATCATGGCCATACAGCTCAGTGTGGCTACTTGTATTTTACCTCAGGTGTATGACACCTTCGCAATCGCGGACATGGTATCTACTGTTTCGATGAGCGGCACAGCTTCTCCTGAAGATATAAACCCCAATATATCCACTCTCCATGTTATCTATCAAGGTCCATCAGGTGAATGGAGGGTCATCCAAGACTATCGCGAGAAATCCGTCCTCAATGGGTTTTCTGCCGCAGGTGGTCTTGATGCCTTCTTCAGCCTTCTGTGTGCCGTCCTTTTTGGTACCTCTCATTTTTCGGTTCTATTCCGTAAGTTCCTCGTTTGCCTTGCAATTGGGCTTAGTGCTCGTATCAAAACGCTTACGGGAAATTGCAAGGAACAAAGCCTCTCAGTGCCTTTGGCGTTCTTCACGGCCTTGAGAGCCAGCAAGAAGAGCTAGCTAGAGTTTGCAAGAGCAAGTATCCGAAACTTGAATCAGAGCTCAGGGCACTCGAGACCGAGGAAAATCGTGGTGTCATCGCGCTTCTCCTCGATACTCTTCTTGACCTTGATTTGATCAAGGAGCAACTCACAAAGCCGGAGTTCTCTGTACCTTGCAGCAACACGGACGATGGAGGGGACTTCGATAGGGACATGGAGCAAGATAAGCTTCTCGACAAGCATACGGCACCAGGAGATTTACCGAAAACTGCAAGAGACTCAGGGCAGGACGCCTGAGACAGAATTCTCTTGCACTAGCTCTATTGTGCTCGTTATGTATAGTTCGCCAGAGACCTTCCCGACATATTTAGCTGTCTTTGTCCTTTTCATTACGTTGTGTTTCCATCCACTGTATCTTCATGTATGTAATGCGCTTGTAAATTCGAACTCGTGTCCTCCGGAATGATTTCTAATTGAGTGCAGTCCACCCACAACGCACACACAAACGTGGACGCAAGACACCCTGGGTGAACGTCAAGTGGGAAGACTGCGATACAGTTGAATGAGCAGGGATTGTCGTTTCTGGAGTTAATGCACAGCTGGATGGCTATTTTATCGTACCCTGGAAGAGGATTTATAAGGGTTCAATGGGGTATAGGTCAAAATCTTTCCGCCCCCGTGGCAGGGACATAGATTGCGCGTGCACGCATGCACAGCTATGGTTTAACCCTAATTTCTTAGTCTCACCCATCCTCCTTGGGCCGATAGCTCATTTTCTGCTACCTCCTCCCTAAGCTCTCTAACATCCCCAGTTCTCCTTTGGAGGTAGTCAATAATAAGGTTGTGCTCCACAATTGTTTGAATGCGCGTGTAGCAGGCAAAAGTTAGTCGACTAACGTACTTCGATGTGTAGTCTGCGACAAACACACGAAGGTTCATTGGCTCCGGGTTCTCTAAATGACTGCATGAGTTGTGATACTTTATGGGCTCGGACCTCGAGCCTTGCTCCCATGCCGTCTTCGCAGCCTCCCTTATTGCTTTAGAAACTGGCTCCTCATCCGCAAGCGGCTTCAACATCTTATGCAGTACATCACGTTTACTCTACAGAATCGAGAATCCCGGAACCAATCTTGACGTTACAGTCTGCGAGACCACCGTCTTTGGTTCATGAAAACTCGCGCTTCGTGTAGTGATGGATTGCGATGTAGCGCACAATGTAGAGTCGGCGACGGCTGTTGGAGTATTACCTGCAGCGAGCCGTGTCGGATGGAGCTCATATCGACTGACGGCATACTTCGCTTGGAATCGGGACTCTACCCTGCTGACAGGTTCAATGGTGCTGCGGCTGGTCATATGTTCGGCTTTTCATACATTCCAGTGAATATCATGGCGCAGACGCGCGAATCTGGACTATCGGTGTTGTCTCCCTCCCGAAGTTATAAATAGAATGTGGCAGTACTAAAGACGAGGCAGCTGTGTACTCACAGGTGATGTTGGCTACTACATGACGAAGCTCATATTGATTGGAGGAATTCTAATAGTAATACACGATGTACTTTCGAATGTTGGCTGTGCGACTACACAAAGCATTGACAGGTTCAATAATTTCTTCCGCCGCTGAGGACTTCCACTTTGCAGTGCCTTACCGGGGTGGCTGATAGGGGCGTTCCTATGAGTATGATATGATATGGATTGGCATTTCAAACATTTCAATGAAGTGAATCACCTTGCTGCAATACTTATTCTAATCCTGCAGGGGCAGGGGCAGCTCGCTCGCTCCCCAAGCTAGAACACGGCGGATACCAACAATGAGGCAAGTCTATTATCTACTCACAATGATGTTGGTCCGATGCGTTCAGGGCGACAGAGTGCACGATCTCATGGGACAGCGTCCATGGTTAGGGAAAGACTCGGATTAGAACAGTGAGCGACAGCTTCACGGAACAATTTCGCCAAGACAGGAGGAAGGAACATTTAGCAATTCTGGATGTCCCGCCTTTTGCCCAGCACGTGCCTCCACCGCAGAGCATATATTGACAGTGCCCAAAGACCCTGGCATAGTTCACCCCTCCCTCCATACGATATATCGACGCTAGACGTACCCACTCTGACATCGCTAATGGCCAAATCCCCCCTCAGGATCCCCAGGGTTCTAGTTGAGCCTACGTTGCGTCTTGTCTACCTGCGGCTCACTTTGATCGCCGTGCCTGTGGCACTGTATTTTGACGACAAACTGAGGAGAGATCGCACAATTATTTTCAGCATAACATTTGCTCATCATCTTGCAAGGTGACTGCTAGGCTGACTATATCGAGTGCTATCGTCCTCACGAACCATGTTTTGCAGCGCCCTGGGTCCAAAGCTGATACCTCTATTCACCTGGATGGATCTCCTCCTCATGGCGGGAGAGTTAGGTTGTGAGTCCGCCGCTTTTGACAACTCATAGGCGTTTAACGAATCAGCTTATATGAATCACACATCTAGATTGCATTTACTGCTCGTTTGATCCATACTATCTGCGCTGGTTCAAGGACGATCTGGAGCTATGCTTGGGCGTTTGGGCTCTAACGATACTGTTATGGTGTTTACTTTTGTCAAAAGTGCTCCACTTAGCGGATGCTCGCGGCAGCACGTTGTTTCGTCGTGCCGATATTTTGGCCAGGAGTCAGGACAACAGTAATTCTGGCACGCTTGGCGACGCGACCATTGCCCCATGGAAGTACTTTGTTCGAGTCATCATTGGAACTAGGCTCTGGGAAAGAATGCTCCCGTAAGCGAAAGAATTTTTTCCAAGTGCCCATGTCTATCAAACTCACACTTTTGTTGTAATCAAGTGGCGAATACCGGTGGATCGCAATCTTGCGAGGCTTTTTAAGTCTAGCTGCGATATTAGCCTTACTCGCCTTCGGCATCATCACGATATTATTTGGACCGTTGTCAGAGACAGATCTGACACCAACAAGAGAGTATCGACATATCGACCAACTTAAACTCATCGATCTTCCGATACACAACAGTTCAAACCCAATTGTGTGGAACCTTATAGTGGCAAGCCGTCCTTGGTTACTTTCTATTTCTACGGGGATGATTGATTTGTTTGCTCAGATATGGTCAGGGCGTAATCAAGCCCCAGAAGATATAAGCAACGCGATCACACTCAGACCCTTGTGGGTACAAGGCATGGCTAGTCCTTCTCCTTGCCGAATCATTGCACAATCGTCTCAAGATTTTGATCGAGATCTCATAAAATCATATCGTAGTATTGTTTTCCAATGCTCGGACCCGAAAAACTTGGGGCTCAGTACGTGTCATGCCTTTATCCGTCACAGACTCGCTAAACATTTACATAGCTTTTCCATATTCGAGGGAGAACGGGGCAGAGACGATGTTCCCTGACCTCTTTCTCACGGTTGACTTTGGTGGTTTAACCCGCCTCAATCAGCCTGAGTGGGAGAATAGTATTGTCGGCGGAGAGTCGCTAAGCGTATATGTTGCATTCACTAACAACACGAAAGATGTAATTCATATGACTCGGCCTACCCTTCTATACCCAGGGATGAATTTGATGGGTGTAGTCGACCTGATAATCCGGAGGCGGTTTCGAGCGCCGGAACTCTCCGCCCTTGGACTATTCGACGTAAGTCGCTCCATTACAGCTGTTGGGACTACAAACTGATTATGGGTTATCTTAGGCGTATGACACCTTCGGAATCGCAGACATGTCGACTGTCTCTACGAGCAGTACAACGTCTCCTCGAGATAACCCCGCCATATCTACTCTTCGTGTTACCTACCGAGGGCCACCGGGTGAATGGAGGGTTGTTCAGGACTATCGCGAGAAATCCGTTCTTAACGGGCTCTCTGCCGCGGGCGGTCTTGGTACCTTCTTCAGCCTTTTATGTGCCATCCTTTTCGGCACCTCTCTTTTCTCGGTTCTATTTCGTAAGTCTCTTATCTGCTTTGCAATTGGGTATAGTGTTCGGAACAAAGCGCTTACCAGAAATTACAAGGGACAAAGCCTCTCAGTGCGTTTGGCATCCTCCACGGCCTCGAGAACCAGCAAGAAGAGCTAGCCAGAGTGTGCAAGAGCAGGTATCCGAAGCTTGAATCAGAGCTCAGGGCACTCGAGACTCAGGAAAATCGCGGTGTCTTGGCGCTTCTCCTCGATACTCTTCTTGACCTTGATTTGATGAAGGAGGAATTTGAGAGGCCTCAGTCTTCTGTACCTGGCAGAAACACGGAGAGTGGAAGGAGCTGCGATCATGATGGAGAGCAGGATACGCTTCTGAAGGGGCGTGCAGCACCAGGAATTTTACCAAACGCTGAGCGAGACTCAGAGAAGGACACCTGAGGCAAAACTTCTCTTCAGCTCAAGCCGACATGGTCTATTGCGCTTATTGTACATATTTTCTCCACCTTTAAACTGTCTTTTTCTTTTCGCTTAGGTTGCCCACCGTCTCTGTATTTAACTCGATCGCTATATCAGGTGGAATTGGCCGTTCCTGAGGCCTGATTGGGCACAGCACTGCTAACCCTCGGATCTTGAGCCGAGTGTGCCGAACTCCGGGGTGGCGCCAGATTAGGGCCACACTTGCTCACATTCTACACTTTGTGCTACCATATACGCCTTCTCGTTCTCGATCCTCTACGAACTCCGGCCAGCACCCGCCAAAACCGCGCCTCCAACCTCGGTGACACTTCGATCTTACTTTGCAGGAGCCAGCCAATGTCCCGGGCCTGCTTACGCTCTCGAGCCCGAGCATTCGGCGATATGCTCGTTTCTCGCCGCCTAAGGGAAGCCATGTGTCGGAGGGGTGTACAGGCGTGCAGACGTATGAATTGGCGCATAATGTGCGATATTTCCTGAAGGCCTATTAGACTCAGCGTCCGTCCCGTTATTCTATCCTTCTTTCGTGAACTCTTTTGGTTTTGTCGAGCTCATTCAAGGTTCATCGAACCCCACGAGAACCCACCACAATTCCCAGAGCCGAAGGCTGCTTGCGGCTCCTTATGAAAAACGACATCCCCAATCTCCGCCCAACGGCCAATTGACCGCCTCCTCACCTCTCCGCGTCGAACACCCGTGATTCGAAATGCACTACCCCCTCCGTCGAGGACACGCCTTTCTTCGTCTTCGAACTCCCAGAGTAATTCGACATGCCAAGGCTCGTATCCTCCGTGACATGTTGTATTGACCCACACGACATCAACAAAGTGCTCACCGGCGCTGGGTAGGAGGTCTACAGTTAGCTGAAGGGACGATGGCCAATATTAGATGAGCGGGATCAAAGATGTGCATCAAGCGCCGAATACCATTCTCCTCAAGCAGAATGGACAGGCTTTGAAGACCGCGAAGGGTGTTCGCCAGATTCGAAGTGATGCAGGACATCTAAGAGCGTGCGTTCGCGCAATAAAGGGGTGGTTGCGATAGGCGGAGCGCGTGGACAGGGGAACCATAACACCATGCTTTTCAATTCAACAGCGCTAAAGCCAACTCTACGAACTTCGCTCAACCTCCTCAAGTTATCTCAAGCTACTACCCCAATGCTGCCCGCCCTCACACCTTCGATCTCAACTGTCTCTGGTGTCTACTCTCTCGCGATATACCTGCTCCCCTATGCTCGCTTCAGGTGCTCGAGATCCTAGAAAATGGGGTATCTATTCCTACGACGAACAGCACCCGCCCTTCGCACTTATTTTGTGATGGGTGTGTGGCGAGGTCTAAGTGGCTCATGAAGAGAGTTTTGGAGGGGATTTCGGACTCAGTACCCGAGTCGTTTGGAGTCGTCGGCAATAACAAGGTAGGAGCTGCATCGGAAGGTCCGGGGATTGAATGGGCAGCAACGAGTCCTAGGGAAGGGAGGGACAAGAGGAGGAGTAGGGAATGGCNGGGGGGAAGTGTTTCCATAACTTCTACCCCTGATACAAACCTCGACGTACTAGGACTGACGTCTCTCAGTTTGTTCTATTCGCGCGTTTTTTCTGTCTTCTTTTCCGTGTTCCTTGTTACTCTTCTACACCAGTCTGCAATGTATCCTGTCACACTCGTCCTCGGCTCCTCATTGATCGAGGAGGTCGCATCCAGAGATTCTTTTCCATCCCATTCCCTGCGTAATCGCCAATACCGCTGTCCTATTGACTCACTACTTCTACCACGTGCTGCTGCTGGCTACAAGTCGGAGTCCGTTATCGATCAATCGTCTTGTATAAACCTTGGCTACCTCCTTCTGTCGTGCTCTTATATTCGTTGTGAACATAGAGATTGCCTTCTCTTTGATCTCCTCTTGTGCTGCCGTGACATTCTCGCCGCATGACAGTCTCGACAAAAGACCTAATCGGTCTGACTTCAACGGAGGCTCTGTCTTCGAGTGAGCGGGTAGGACAGGTAACGCGAACATCTCCCAGGACCGCAATCAATTGATGCCCCTCGTTTAGCCATCCAAGCTCAGAGGGAGTACGGTCTACTTCTGCGGTGTATACTGATATGTGCTTTAGTGTTACGATCCTGTATATTTGCAATAGAGGAATTTGTTAGCCACAACTACGTATACAACTTGCACGCTGCCAACTCTAGCAACTCTATATCATATCATATCGTGGAGTTGTTGCAGCAGAGGGTTCGGTGCATGTCATGCCAGTGCTCATAGCTACATAACACAACCACTCTCTCCCTCGAGCAAATTAGAGTTGTTACGTTGGTTGTGCTCAATGCGATCGACCGAAAGAGCGATACACAAACTTACACTCGGCTTTCGGTCGTATCTGTAAGCTACTAGAAGCACCCACCCATACCGACATTATGGCAAACGGCTGGTGCCCGCTCACCATTTTTATGCGCCCTTCAACATATGATTCAGGAATTTAGGGAAGAAGTTGAGGGAGAGGCGAATGGGAATTGTTTCTGTAGAGAGCGAAGTGGTGAAATGGAACATTGGTCAGGCCGATGGTGAATCAACGTTGAGCATCTCTTTTGTCGAGCGAGCATCGGCCACCGCGAGAAGGGACCGTCGGGCGATGCAAGGATAGTAAACGGTGTTGACCCCGCGCGCGCCCTCGAGTATGCACGTAGTGATCGATATTAGCCAAACAGGACGGCTCCAGCATCGTTATCTTATATATTATACATGGATTGGGATTCAAATGATTCATGGAGCTCCAAATTTATCAGATCCTCGAGTCCCTCGTATTGATCCATATCCATTGCGACGAATTGGTAGTAGACTGACAACTCTTACAGACCCATCAATCAATTCTCAGATTCTCCGGGATATCAATACGCTAGCTTACTCGAATTTAAAGTATGAGTTTGACTCTTCAACTCGGGACCCTCGAATCCTAGGTTACTCGCATTGGGCCCGCTACTCGATATTTAAATTTCTAAAAGAGTAGTATTAATGATGTGAAAAGCCCAACGCAAACTCAGAAAATCAACCCCTGACCATATACTCATAAGGCTCATCTCCGGCTCCATCATCGAAGTAGCGATTGTGGCGCCGTGCTCAGTCGGGCCGTTCAATGGTGCATTCGAATCCATGGCGTCAAGTTGACTGACCCGATCACGTTGCCATTCGGGTATCAATCAGTCTTGCGNTTTTTTATCTTACGAGGAAATCAAATCGAACGCGGGAGTCGTAGTCTAAACGACACCAAGACACTCCTTATTTCTCGAGAATTCAGAACACAGAGCGGGTGTGCTACTACAGCTACACCACGCCAGGGAGATCAGGCAAGGTGATAGGTACTTTGACGCACATAGTGCAACCGAGGGCATTGATGTTAATATCATGTCCCTGGTGGCGTTCCGAGATGATATGACATGTCCACAAGCCGATCAATGGATCCAGCAATCATAAGGCTCAGACGAAACATGGCTTCGCTCGGGGTGATCGGGTGATCCCCCCTTGGCCGTCATCCGCTGTCGCGCCCATGCATTCTGGGAATTTTCTATACTTTCAATCCAGTTATCTATGTACTTCATCATGGGGCCTCTTGGCGAAGGTCTTCTTTCTTCTTCCCTTGCTTTCTTTGCCTAGACCGGCCTGCTGCCACTTGACTGTCGAAGATGTCCACTGCTTCGCGACCTACCGCGGAAGAGATTAGGGAGTATGTTATATGGTTTACAAGCAAGGTCACTATCCAGGGTGTGAGTGAGATGTTTCTGCTTTGCCGTTGTTCATGACTGACTTGAGTACCAGTACATCAAGGGTGAGCTACGTATTGGGTATGTATCGTATCCTTGCCATGACATGATTCTATCCCCTAGTGGCAAGCTATGTAACCTACGTGAGTAGTGATATACGGTTCCGTGACAGGGTTGCTCAATGTTTTCTCCGTCTACTAGCTGTCATACTACTTTGAAACCATGGATGACGAAGTCTCCGTCATCTGGCCGGAGCCCTGGCGACTTGGGAAGATTCTCTTCTTGATGACGGGTATTCTGTGGTTGCGAGAATTATCTTCGAGCTTTTCGGTGCGTCTCTCTGCTCCTCAAGAATGTTGGACTGACTAGTAGACCGCCATTCAATTTCTGATAGGAACGCTCCCATCCGAGCTGCCCATGTCCCTGAAGGTACCTGTGCTGTTGTCCCAATAGACCGCAGCTTGCTGACTATTTCCGGGTTTTTCAGTCCTGTGAAGTCATCAACACCGTCGGAAATGGTAACTTGAGCCTCATGCATACCCTGTCATATCTGACGATTGGATCTGGTTCCCATAGCCATTGGGATCGTTCAAACCTTCTCCGCGGTTGCTTCCATCCTCTTGTGCCTCTATGCACTCCTGGGTGCCAAAAAGAAGTGGTTGTTCGCAATTTTCGTACCTTACTTTGTGAGTTCACCACATCTTACTTTTACCGGTTAAACCTAATCCAATCATTCTTGACTCAGTGCAGCCTTACAGTGCACATTGTCGGCTTTACATTCCATAACACTAGTGGCAGCGGTGCGTCCATCACGCCATAGTACATGGCAGCATGATTGTCATGTTTGGGAACTGAATATCTCACACTGACAGCGGTTCGATCTCCTTACCTCCCTGAAACTTTCAAGTGTACATTCACGAGCAGAGACCCAAAAGGTTTTATGATGAGCGCGTATAACATCTTGGTTCGTGATGGTTGTGAGTGTCAATACCAATGGCGCGCGGCGCTTGAACGTGTCTGACCGTGATCGTATGTGGGCAGTAACGGCACTTTTTGGCGTGCTAACATTTTACAAACGATACCGAGACCAAGACAATTCCTTGATCAGAGTAATGAAGAGAGATGGGGCGGTGCTATATATTGCCGCTTGCCGTGAGTGTCCCAAGGTCGACATATCGACACAAGTTCTTTCGCTGACTTTTTTCCAACTTCGCAGTGATGGGGGTGCTCGTCGCAGTCTTCTATACTCCCGGCTTCCCCGTCCAGGATGCATACTTCGTTCTGGGCAGGTACGTCACTCACCCGCTACAGCTATGAACAAGAACGATTATTGACGACATTGGACCTTGACCGAATAGCCTCCGCAGTACCGCCTATCCAATCCTCTCCAACCAGCTAATACTCAACATGCACAGAACGGCCACTAGAAATGACTTAAAGGCTAACACGCAGATCGACCAGAATGTACGTCGCACTCACGGTTCAGCCTTGCTTTTCGCTCCGGCGACTACCAGCGGGAGCTATGACTCCTATGAGCTTGAAGATGAAGTTGCCGAGAATTCCAGCGGTGCGAAAAATGAAGAGTGATCTTCGGGGACAGGGACGGAAAGATGTATCATTATACTGGTTCAGTTGAGGCAGAGTGCCGGGCGAGGAATGATAAAACTATGCAGCTCTGCGAGACACTTCCAACCACTGTTCTGCTCAGCGCAGGAAACGCGTCAACTCCATATAGGATCTCAGATCTCAACTCCTAGAGTCGGAACCTTTGATACTCAAGTAATCACCAACCAGATCTTCTGTATCCTCTGTATAATGTATCAAGCTCTATCTCGTCACAAAATAAACCAAGAGCAAACTGGCCTAGGCACCGTTCGTTTTCCCCGCCTATTTCTCACCACGTTANCCCCCCTTTTGCGAGCCCCCATAGGCAGTCTCACCTTGTTCTCTTAGCTTGCGGTGAAGGAATGGTAACATACATGGGATGACGCATCATTCATCGACCTTGACACCTTCATTTCCTTTCCTTTCCTCATCGGGCGTAGATTGATTTTCAGACCCTGGGGTAACTTTCGGAAGCATATGAATAAATAGACTCGCTTCGAATCAACATGATAAACTTGAAGAGAGCTATCGTCTACCTGCAAACTCGCCGAGATCTAATCCTCATTTTGCAAACCTACCCTAAATTCTACAGATCCAACCGAAGGAATCGTACTCAAACTTCGTCCAATGCCCCATCTCTCTTTGATGTCGATGGATCTTCTAAATCACGGATGAGTGAGTGAACTCGGCGTCGCACATAGCGTCGAAAGACAGAAGGACTGACCAGTTTTTTCGCTAGCTTGCAGTACGTCGGTCCCTCTGCTGCTCCCAGTGGTGGATGTTGGGTCTTGAAAAACGGATTTGTTGAAAGAAATCATGAGATCGGATGATTGGAAGGAGCGCTGGAGCTCTTGACGCAGGCCTTCTCTCGCCATCAGCCTGAAAGAGGTCAACGAGGGTGAGTAAGGCCGATTAGGATAAGATTCAGGGTAGGAACGCACATGCTGGTGACAGAGATGACGTAGACTAGCAACAGTTCCCAGGAGCTGTCAGAATATTAACAAGGAACGAAGCGCGAAGTCTTACCATGCGTATTGCAGGAGAACGGAATGAGGCTTTGGGAACGACGAGGTCAGAAACCCGATCGTACTGAAACTCGAGAAGGCGACTCACTAGTAGTACGTCCCTGAAGCAAAATCAAACTTTCGTTCACACAGCGATCAGGACGGTAAAATCGACGAAAGACTGGAAGACGATGGGACGAACCAAGAATATACTCAGCAATGCGAGCACGCTGGGACCAGTGGAGCGGCTATCAGCTTTCGCTCGACGTGTAAAGGGCTTGTGCTTACCATGTCACTATCCCTCGATTTATCGCATAAATTATGAGCTTCTCGAGGAGATTTCGTGTTCTAGACGATAGGATATATGAAGGAATTATTTTCGTTTTAGAGACGTAAGTTACGCACCGTTTCGTGCCGTGGACTCCTGTTGCCCGGAAAATGAAAACCAGACTAGCAGTGATCAATATATCACATGCTGCCGCGGCTGCTCCATGGATGTACATCGATTGCTATAAAGGCACAACGAGCCAAATTAGATGAAGCACAAGGAATGGATGAATGGGAATGGGTGCCTACAAGCAATGTATAGGTTCTTCCGGTCATGGCCGAGTACAGCTTCGCTTCGGACCTATTGTGAACTATCAATCAAACGAGGAAAGCGGACAGGGTGTTAAATGCACTTACATGATAACGATTTGCACTTGAGAGCCAAGAAAAGTGAGAATGAGGTTGCAACGCGACCTCGAGATCTGACAGCTCACGTACCCAGTCCACCACCTGTGGATCTGGATCTCAGTCGACGGTCTCACAACTGAAGAAATTATGACAAACCGAGTTGAAGAAGTGTGAGAGCAAGCTTGAAATAGGAGCGTCAGCCAGGCCAATCTACGCGACCGAGGAAAGGACCCACAATTGGAAAGGCGGTGAATCGAACGGCGGTCTTGAGTGAACTCCCGACTTGTTATCAAACATTTAGTCACATTCAGGAACAATGCTGGTAAACTCACAAAACCAGATTCGGCTCGCATAGAACCTGTAAGCGTGGCGCAAACTCGTCAGTGGGACCGAGTAGAACGGACAAGGCGGGGCAAAACCTACAACTGAGAGAAGAAGGTAACGAGGAGCTTTCAAGGAAGCCTGTCAGAAAACGAGCGGGTAACCAGATATTGAAATGCTTACAATACAGGCTGTTTTTCCCTATGTTCAGGTCAGAAATGTCTCGTAAGTTAGCGAAAAGATACCTACTGGAACCGAGCTTAAAATAATGATTCGAGTCAGTATGCATTCAAGAGGATAAACGGGATTCGAGAGCTTACGCAGGAATCACATCCCTTACCCCCGTGTTCATGGCTGAGTCTTGCTTGGTAATAAAGAAGTCGTATACTTGGTGGCAGTTGAACGCCGTCTCGAGAGTCCCCAAGATACTAGTCAGCGAATATACGGATCCGAAAGTCAGCGAGGTCGCTCAAGCGTGTCATCCGAAAGGGACGTACATGAGAATCGTGATAGTCGATTTGAGAATAATCCCATCGTTCCGAGCGTGCCTCCAGAAGTAGCTCGTTACCATCGACTAAGATCCACAAGTAAGCCTCTCGAAAAAGAAGCTAGCGAGCAACTCACTATTGATATTCCCCACATTCTAGAATGGAAGCAAGACGCCGTCAAAGGGACACATGGTGACAAAAAGAAAGATAGGACTTACGCGAGCGTCAACAAGGTCGAAATCAGCAGAGCGCCAAACATGTGCTTGAAGGTCGGCGTGAACCGCTGAGTGTAGGCCATGATGGCGACTGCGGGTGTCAAAAGGCAACGCCTCGAAAGAAAAAAGAAAGGACGGAGGTGGAAATAGATAGATAGATTACAATTTTTGGTTCAGTGTAGCGTCGCGTAGTAAGGGAAAGAGGGAACCTATCGACGGCGAGGATAATTCAGAGTTATATATACCTGTCACTTGTGTGATCTGACCGGATACCGGTACCGGTAGACGGGATCATACTCAGAGTGTACACCGTAAGGCACAACTGAATGGCTTTGAATTCGCCATTCAGCTGGGCTCCGCCACCGTGTGACCAATCACCATACATCTACGATTTTGCATTCTCGAGGCTATGCGCTATTCAGCTGGCATTAGGTCATGCCGTGGCTGCACCCTGAAAGGTCCCTCCCTGTCCCTCACCGTCCCTCACCCTCGATTTCGAGAGGAGAGTCAAAACACCTGGCCAGACTGTATCGGACACATGCGTATAGCCGCCGGTGTAGAAAGAAACGATAAAGCGGAAGCAAAATAGTTCTTGGCCGACGGCAATGACAGGCGGAACTTAATTCTGAGATCTCTTGGACACCATCAAACATCTCACGGAGGCAAAGTGCCCAAATATCAATGCGAGCCAATGGGCTTGGCGATGATTTTGGATGCATGAAGACTGGAAATCGTAGTTTGTATGTTGCAGGGTGCAGTGTTGCCGTGAGGCGAAGCGAGGAGAAGGGTGAGACGTTGCACCCCATCAGAATCCCCATCATTAATCAAGGTGTACAGTTCCGTACAGATAAGAACGGTCCGTCAGGGCAGGGCTCAAAAATTGAGGTTTTGGCCTCGAATTTCGAGATTTGGAAGGAAACCTGGTCCAATTTGCGTAAAAATGAAATCTCCGAGAAACAGCCTGTCACGTGATCAAAGTCCAGATTTTCCGNAAAAAAATCCAAATGTTATATCGCAAGAGGCGGGCAGAAAATCATCGATAACGCTCTTCTATTGAAGTTATGCCTCCTGGAAACAAACGATCTCGACAAGCGAAAGCCCAGCATACCTCCGGACGTCAGGGATTTGACTCTGGGTGGACCGACACCTTCCAAGAGATATTATCTGACCCGACCTACGATCCTGACTTGGATAACACCGCCGACATCGGTTACGACACATCAGGAAGCGACCTCGACGATGCCACTTTCGCTCTGATTGATGGCGCCCAGGCTCAAGACGATCGCAGTGGTGCTGAGGAAGGCAGCGAAATGGAGGAAAGCAGCGATGACGAGTCAGATGTTGAGGATCATGAAGCCATGGAATCGGTTAAGGAAACTCACAATGAAGAGAAGGTACGATTCTATTCTTATCTGATAGCCACTGATTGAATTGATTTCTGTAGCCGGCTCCAAGCAAGAAGCCTCGTCAAGGCCCAGCAGTTGCACTTCCTAGCTACACCGGAGCTGGAAGAAGCAGCATCTATGCGAATCAGAAGGAGCTCAGGAGAGCAGCGGCAGGATGTAAGAAGATCACGTCCTTCTTCAGCCATGACACGGAGATGGATGAAGATTTGGACGGCGATGGATCGGATTCCCGCGCCGAGTCTGAGACTATGCCTGACATGCAGGCTGAATCGTCGGGTTTGTTATCACATACTCTCCATGGATTCACTACGCTGACTCAGGTGCAGGTAGTCCAGTTGTAACAGTTCCGATCAGGAACATGGACGAGTTTTGGAGCTGGATTGACCGTCGCACCACACCTTCTGGTGTTGCCGCCGCCGATCAAGTCAGTCACCAAGATCAGGCAGGCACCGCCAGCACTGGCACTGCACCAGACGCGATCGGAGCATTTTCAACGATTGAGGAAGGTGTCGATGCAGATGCGGATGTTGAATCAATGGTAGACATGGAGGAGTGGCTCGTAATGGACTTCCATGAAGATGACAGCGGCCATCCGAGTCCCCAGCTCATCGACATCGTCGAAGCATTGATCAAAGCAGCAAAGCGACACAAGTCATTCTCCGCATTATTCAAATTGGAGTCCGTTAAGGCATATTTGGGACTCCTGGGGAAATACGAAGCAAACCCCAGGGTGAAGGATCCGAAGACACGAGCTAGCAACAGCATTGCTACGGGTGTGGGGAGGGGCCCTTATTTTGCCAAGCAAATTCGACGACTTGCGGTTTACATTGAACGGTTCCGCACTCTACCCCCCACCAATACTGGAAAGCATCATGCCCATCCATCGCTTCTCAACAACGAAGCGGTAGCACATGCAGTCCGTCGCTATCTGACTGTAGTTGCTGTTGGAGAGGTGAGTACTCCAACATTCAATTGAAGCTTACGCTGATCTCAAAATTCATTCAGATAACACCACTTATGCTCCAGCGACGGGTTAATGAAGTTATCATTCCTGCATTGGGCCTCAATCTTGGTGGAGCAAAGATTTCGGAGGGCTGTGCTCGTCGCTGGCTGCATAAACTTGGGTATAATCAGACTGAAGCAAAGAAAGGGATGTACGTTGATGGGCACGAGCGCCCAGATGTCATTGCCTATCGTACCAAGCTTTTGGAAGAACTTGCTCGCTACGAGCAGTGAGTTTCATTCTTGTATTCACTGCAAACATTCCTCACTCATAATATCAACTAGCCTTCGTACAAAGTATGATGATCGCACGCTCGAGCCTATTCCACCTGTTCTCCAGCCTGGGGAGCGACTTCATGTCCCGGTGTTCCAGGATGAGAGTATTTTTCGCTCTAACGACCTTAGACGTCGTGTTTGGGTGAAGGATGGCAAGACCCCGCTTCGGAAGAAGGGTCAGGGTCGTGCGATCCATGTCTCTGACTTTATTGTCGAGCAGACTGGCCGCCTGAAGCTATCCCAAGCCCAGATCGATGAACAAAACCGCCTTCCCGAGTCCCAGCGTGTTGCCGAAGATGCTCGTGAAATCATTTACCCGGGAAAGAATGGTGATGGATGGTGGAATGCAGAACGATTGATTGCGCAGGTACGCGCTGAAATTAACAATATTTGATCTGTATGATAAGAATTATTCTCAATTTCGTTTAAATACAATCCACAGGTTAAACAGATGCTCCCATTATTTGAGAAGCTCTACCCTGGCGCGGTTGGAGAGTTCTTCTTCGACCAATCAACCGCTCACAGTGCCTTTGCACCAGACGCACTTATGGCTTCTGAAATGAACGTCAATCCTGGTGGTAAGAAGCGGGTAATGCATTCTACAACCATTCCCCTTGACAATCCACACCCACACCTCCGTGGATCTGCGCAGTCTATGGTCTTACCCAATGACTATGAGGACCCAGCCCTTCGTGGTAAGCCAAAGGGCATGCGAATTATCCTACAGGAACGAGGTTTATGGGAAGAACTCATACGGCGGAATGGCGGGAAAGCGCCACTTGGCGACTGTGCCAACTGCAAGTTATCACAGAAGGCTCGCGAGAAACGTGCGCAGGAAGAAGCTGAGGCAATGGCGGGGATTGATGAACCGAGTGATATGGCTGAAGACGACGAGCTGCTGTTCATGGAGCAGGACGCTGAAAAATGGTGCTGCATGCGCAAGGTTATATCCTGGCAGTCTGATTTCGTCAACGAGAAGCCACTCCTTCAAATTATTATTGAAGAACGCGGGCACAAGTGTTATTTCCTCCCGAAGTTTCATTGCGAGCTTAACCCAATTGAGATGTATTGGGGCTGGGTCAAAATTCGTGCGTCTTCAAGTTCCCGAGTTCCATTCAAAATTTGATCTCATTGAGCTCATTGTTTACCAATCAGGTTATCGAACGCTCGCCGATGGCACTTGGAAGAGAGCCAAGGACCTTGTCCCTGAGCTCCTCAACTCATGTGAAACGAAGACTATTCGCGCATTCTTTAGGAAGTCGTTTCGATACATGGATGCATATGTGTAAGTGTTGAAAACCATTCACCAAGCCCACTCTCATTCTTCCCTCAGCCGAGGCCTCAATGCGGTTCAGGCTGCATACGCAGTGAAGAAGTACAAAGCTCACCGCAAAGTGGGGGCGAGAATCATGATGGATGTGAATATCCTCACTATGGCTTCAGATTAATTGGGCGTACTAGCGGTGTGAACGATCTAAGTGAACGATTATCTTAGATTAGATATCCCAGTATAGAATTCAGGGTCCTCAGGGTCCATTGTCCAGATTTCGACCAATATTTTTTTCAAATCCTCGAACCTCAACATGATCTTGTGTTCATTTGAAAGCTCTCATCAAGCTGAGTCGATTGGTACTATTTTTGTGAAGTAAGAGTGATTTCCCAGAGACTAGATACAATCACAAATTTCGGAGTGCCAAGAGGTCGGTTTTGAGCCGACGCAACTGTATGTATCGAGGGTGGTGATGGTTGCACAATTTTCGCCCAATGAAAGGAATGAAGGTTTAGTTTAAAGTAAGACATCGGGAAGACATTAGAATTAGACTATACACAAGAGCAGCCGTGCTATCAGATTACTACCGTTTAACATCAGATGAAGTCAACGTGCGATTGCCGATAAGGCCCAGGTTCTTGAACCCTGCAAGCATCAGAGAGCTCGTTAAAGGGTCACTCCGTGAGAGTCCGTCAACAGTGTAAATGTGATTGACTAATTCAAAATTTGAGGTACCTCCACCAATGGGGGATGAAGTAGACTTTGCCGGAGAGCGCAGGGATCTTTGAGGGAAACCGTTGACACTTTCTCACAAGAGACAGTGTATGTAGGTCATCCCTTGCGAGCCTTGAGAACAACGCAAACCGACGTCCATTTCCTTTGACATTCATGATAGACGAAGTCGATCTGAAGTGTTTGCTGTGGAACTTAAAGCCCAAACGACGTCATGTTACCAAGATCATGAACGGGGAATGGATCACATTCTCCCAGAGAAGACCCTCGTAGTCAACAAGCTTCTTATCTTCAGCAAGTTCTTTCGCTTCGATTGCTGCCCTCTCTTCATCCAATAGTTTGCGTTAAACTAATTCTTGAACCACAGGGTTTTCTCAGAGGACTAGGATCGGTCTCAAACCTACAAGAATATTTGTCTATTAATCACTCGTTTCCCAAAAAAAAGGAACAGATTCAGGGCCCTCTTCACCTCCCTGCTTCCCTACCGCGCTATTCACCCCCTAGCCGGATTCCACGCGTCGGCTAAGAGCGAGGTCCTGGTATCGGCGACTACCTTGAGCCGGAAGTCTCCTTTCGTGGTAAATCCAGGCGAAGTGATCGACACTTTGCTACGAATGGAAATGTTTGAGGTCGCGCGACTAGACGCAAGTGAACGTCTAGATATACTCGAGCGTAACTATGATGACCAAAACAAATAAGAGATAAGTACACACCTGAAAAACCTCGGTCCTACTCTTCCCCCCTCCTTCCTCGTTCTCTCAACCTTCTTCCTAGCAGCCACAAGCTGTCCATTGACAGACTCCAGCCCCATACGAGCGACTTCCTTCGCCGCTCTCGAGACCTGCCTGTTCACCAGCCCGCTCGCAAGCGACTCCAACGTCCCATAACGCAAATCGTGTTTACTACTTCGAATCGAGAATTTCCGAAGATCAATCTTGACGTTAGCGCCGTGCACTCGGAGGACGGATGTATGGCCGGATGGAGGTGTACTGTGCGACCAGATCTCTGATTTGCGGTATCCATGCTTCTTGGGCTAGCAGAAGGCGAGGTTGCACACGTCGGCTTGGATCGGGGGGAGTGAACTCTGGAACAAATGTTGGGGTAAAGAAAGGGCGTGGAGTAATTAGTTGCGGGTGCTCTAGCCCGTAATGCTCTGCGGAATGGCGGCGAAGGAGGGGAAAACGAGAGGTAAGGATAAAGAATGCGATGGGATCACCTTTGACGACTGGACTTGAGTTAGCTCTCGGCCCCAACTTCCACAAATTTGGGAAGGAGGTTTCTGCCCTGCCACGTCCAGTTCTCAAAGGCCGTGCCACACGTAATATTCGTGCACTTGATGACCTATTCGATGCCTAATTACCACTACATGCCAATACGATATAGGCCAACACGACGATGATCCTTACTCGCTGGATGAGTTGAGCAAAAATAACTCGTAGACCACAAACCTGTTGCGAACTCGAGATGGCCTTCCGGGTCAAACGGGAGGTTTTGGGTAAGGCGAGCTCAGTCATCGCCGAGCCGTTTGCTAAGCTAAGGGAAACCTCGACCAGGTCCTCTGTTTTCATTGACGAGGAACGTAACGGAGTAAGGGACATAGCTAGTGAGAGAGCAAAGGTGGAACATGAAAAAGAGAGGAAACGGAGGCAAGAGTAGAGAAAAAAAAACGAGGAAGGAAAGTAAAGAGGGACGAAATGAAGACGGCGAAAAGCCTGGCGAGAGGAAAGCAGAGAATAGGAAGAGGGAGATAAAATACGAAAAGACAGAATCACTCATGGAATACCGATACCTTAACGCCCCACCCTCCACTCCTCCCTGCTATCAAACCCAGAAAACCTCCTTCCGCGCAGGGTAGATACCTGCCCTCCCATACTATCACTTCGGCTCCAGAATGCATATACTGAGGCTCTAAATTTTCTCTGGGTATCCAGTGTTAAGGCCATCGAAGCAGCTCCGATCTCTCCATGTGTCGTTAACGAAGAAGGTTCTGAGAATCGAGAAGAGAGGGCGCAGGTATTTTTGTATCGAGAAGAGAGGGTGGAGCCCGGTTAGGGCGGGTTGAGTTTATAATTCTGTGGAAGGACATCCAGCGAGCAAAGTGCAAATGTGAATAGGTCGACAAGCAGAGGGAAGGGATAGGAAGAAGGTTAACAGCCAACTCGGAAGAGATAATGATGTGCACATACATCAGGCCCAGCGTGTTCACTAGCTATGCCCTTCACATTAGCCCTAGCTTATTCGCCATTTTTGAGATTCTCGTCAAAGTAATCGAGTAACTACCTCATAACCATTGAAAGTCGTTGTGTTTCTGGCATTCGATGAAGGGCTATAGCGAAATGTGGATGAACATTCATATCGGACATGGACCGAGAAAAGGAACGAAGGGAGGGAATCAAGGAGGACCGAGGAGAGATGGAACATACCTTCTGAAGGCGGAAGATAAATTGGNCCCCCCCTCTCTTCAGGGTACATGGTCATTTCTCCTGCCTGAGTCTCCACCGTGCCGCTTCCTTTATGCACAGTAGGTTCCAGGGTATCAAGGAGAAGTCGGAGAGGGGTCTGGGAGCCTCCGAGTTTGTGAGAGTGAGAGTCAGAAGGTTGTGGAGGTGACGGAGCTGAAACATGATGCTGATAGGTACGGCGTCAGAGAAGGTCAGGGGAAACGAGATCAGAACGTGAGACAAGCACACCTTGATTCCCGTCCCCCTTCGCCCTCTCTTTATCCACAGCAGCTTCACCAGTCTCACTCGTTACAGCATCCTCAAAATATCCATACATACGCTCGGTATACCAAATAAAATTCTTGGAGAGCTCATCGGCGTTCTTCTTTTGTACCATCAGCACGCGAACGAGCTTTTGCTAGGAGACGTCAACGGGGGAGGTGGTTGGGGACACAGGTGGAGGTTCTTGGATTCGAGCTTTGAAGGGGAGTCAGCCTTTGCAGAAGGCTGTTATTTCACCGTGGAACTTGTGTTAGCGAACGAGTGGAGGAACGGGTAAGAGTGAGTCGAACGGGAGAAAGATGAAAGCACACTTTGCTGGACGTCGGCAGCTTGACTAAACGCCAATTTCCTCTGTTGTGAAGGCAAGAGACATTTCGTTCAGCATAGGCGGTGATCGATTGATCATCTCCTTGAGATGTATTCCTGGCGGTTGGGACGCGAGAACGGTCGAGCACGCTGAGGAGAATGCGTTTCCTGGACTGGAAGTGCTTGATAATGTTCCCACGCTCCAAGAATCAGAGACATTGATCTACTTCCCTCCCTGCTGCTCTCTTTCTAAACAGTCCGACATGTCTGTCTGCCCTACAATCCCTGTTTTCTTCGTCGATCTTGGCTCTCTGCCCTTTGGCTTATCCCCATCCACCCACTTTCTTATGTCCAACTTCCCCGTTTGTTTTGCCTGGTCCTGTGCCCCCACGGCACAACCAATGCCTCTTTGTCAGACCAAGTTCTTACCTGAACCTATACGGTTGCGATATAACCCGAAGTTGGATCACGAAGAACTGATTTCTATAATCATCGCCGTAGCGAAGCGAGTTCTTGTCACAACGTAAATTTAATCTCGAGTACACAGGTGATGCGGTGAACTCAGGATCGACCCAACCCAACGTACATCGCCATGTACGCTAACTGCCCCCTCAATTGACTTTTTGAGCTCGTAACCTGAAACAGAAGCTCACCTTCCAGAATGACCGGGTTTTATCTCACTTGCTTCCATCTTTCTTTCGTTGGATTCGTGTTTCCCGAGCCTCTCCGGTTGCGTGTCTCGACATATCTATTAATTCATTTGAATAAGCACCAGAATGGCCCTACTTTGCTACGGCATCCAGAGTACAGGAGTACGGTCACGTTTCAAACAGGTAATCTCCGTCAATACAAGGGGTTGCTGCTTCTACCAACGAATTCAATCTGCGTTCTCACAGGTTCTTGCTCCCCCTCGCTCTTCCGCAAGCGCCCCGCCGCAAACATACCAAGCCTGTAATCGTCTTTCTAAACCGAGTTTCTCACCCGGGTCCCCAATTTGGATGTATGAATTCCCCTCACTGACCGACTGGGGTCCTGTTTTGCTCCCAGACTCGTCGTTGTCGTTGTATGTGGGACGCACCCGATCGTGGCCTTCATACGGAACCCTGATGCCCATCAGTCACTGCCTGTATGAATTCCGTAGCATTGATGCAAACCTCGCATGACGGAGAAAAGGCAACGAAACGAGTAACATTCCTGTTGCGTGAATGCCAAATTGGCTTTTGCCCAGCCGATTTATCTAGATTACGGTATTCTCGTATTGTAATGAGTCGACCGTTACGCGGGATCTCCGAATCTCGGCGCAAGGATGGGGTGTGTTGTTCACATATAGCTTAACCTAGATCATGCCCAAAGGCTAAAGATAACACTGCTACTGCCTCATCCCTTGTAAGAGTCAATTTCCCGTTAGTTGCCGCCCCCAGGACACTCCTCGATCTACGGAGCTCTCTCATTCTGTGATCTGCTTGGAAAAGACGCTTCAGTCGTTCGTCTTGAAGTGCGTAACTGTTGCAAATGGCACCTTGAGAAGCGTAATGCGAGTCCTATATTGAATGTACCGAGGGGATGGTCTGCGCTCAGTGTTCAGAGAAATTGCACTTCTAAACCTGAGCTACGTGATCACAAGCCAGTAGTGGCGAAGAGTTCTGCCGCCAGATTCTGCAAAGTTCATGTGCTTGTCTCAAGGAGCTCTCGATGAAAACAAATCCGTGCTACGTATGGCAGTAGTGGTTTGCGCAGAGGTGAAGGCAGATCTGTCCGTCTGTTGTGTCGGGCCTGACGGCTCCTTTTAAAGTGAGAACGTAACCCTTGAGCGAATCCCCCAACATGTTTCTCTTCGTTGCTCTTCTTTGTACGCTTCCCAGCCTCTACCCCTTCTCTCATGCTGCTCCGATCCGCTCACTCGCTCTTAATACCAGACAAGAGGTTCTCCAAAGTTCCAATGATCGATCCACGAGAGAGATAGTATGGAGCTGCCTTGTGACCATCTTCGCTTGCACTTGGGTTTCAGTCCATCCCAATGTGTCCGGTCACCAGTCCTCAAGATGGGCGGGGCTGAGATATAGGCTTGAGCATCTTCTCTGGATGCTCGTCGGCCCTGAGGTCTTCTTGGTATGGGCTTATCGACAATGGAAAGGTGCAAAAATAATTCGAAGCAAAATCGGTGCGTGAATTATTTCTGCCAAGGACGCTAGCTGACAGAGACGTTATGCAGGCCATGGGTGGGGTATGAAAAAAGCCCACTTTCTCCAGATGGGCGGAATAATGTTCAAGTACAAGGGGATGCTCCATTATTTGGACCTAGCCGACCTTCTCGAGGAGAATACCAAAGAAAGTGCCCCAGAGAATGCGTCGGAGAGTGCCCCGGGAGAGTTCCCCCCAGAGAATACCCCACCGAAATATGACAAAGACATGGTTGTTCAAGCACGAGCCGCTTTGAATGATCTACCCTTTACCTCAGAGGAGATTAGTGATCGCAGCAAGGCCGACGCCTTTGCCAAAGGCGCCGTAATCATCCAAACCTCCTGGTTCATCATCCAGTTCATATGTCGCGCAGCGTACGGCCTCGGCATTACTGAACTTGAAGTCATGACCCTTGCGTATGCGGTCTTGAACGCAGCGATGTACGCTTTCTGGTGGAACAAGCCACTTGACGTTCAGTGTCCCATGGTTATCCCCCTTTCCTCCACAGGCGGTGTGAACGAGGACCAGGAAGATCGAACATCATCCAAGTCCGATTCTGACCAAGAGCGTCCGGTGATCAACTGTATGTAAATCTCATTCCATGTTTCATGTAATTGTCCGTTCAATTCTTTCAAAAGAGAGCCCATTTCTTATGTATGACCTCTGCATAGAATACGAGCAAGATTTGAAGGAACAATACATCCGAATCAGAGCTGAAATGGCCAAATCGGATGAGGATGGATCCGACGAGACGGACAATTCGAAGGGTGCCACCTGCGGTCTGTGTATCTACTTTATCAGTGTGGTTCGCGCCTATTAACATCTGCCACAGTTGATATCATTGTCAATATCCTTGAAGTCCCANTTTTTTATCCTTCTTTGCATCCTTGCGTTGGCCTTGCTCCTGGTACTAATCGCTCTAATCCCCATTTCACTTATCGTATGGCTCATAGGCGCGGTATTGGCCTTCGGTTTCTGCATGGCAGCAATCGCAATCGCGCCATTTATTCTCTCCTTCCATGTGATTGCGTTTCAAACGTGGATCCAGCTGGCCTCCCTGACCTCTAAACGGTCCATTGCCCCAGATGCAACCACGATTCCCATGGGATACGCATACGAACACAACATCCACGTCAACCACGTCCTTGCCACTCTTGTTGCATGTATATTTGGCGGCTTTCACTTGATAGCGTGGCAATTTCCCTTCCCCTCAGCCGTTGCGCGTCTCCTGTGGAGAGTGTCTGCCATTTATATCTCTGCATCCCCCATTGCCCTTCTCTTAGGCTCTCGGAATGTGAAGGTTCCTTTCGTTGTTTTGTGGATTGCGGGACTTTGNTCGGATGNATTTTTATGTTTTTGTATGTGTCCGCCAGGATCATTCTGGTCGTTATATGCCTCTGGTCTTTGAAGCATCTCGATCCTTCTGCACACCAGACTGTGGAATGGTCTTCATTTTTACCCCATGTGTAACGCCACTAGCTTGTTTCTATGGTCGCTTAGATGCGCGTTCTGAACCCGGTATATTTTTGTATTTCGGTATTGCGGTATCCCGGTATCTAGGTATTTGGTTTCTGCAGCTCTCGTTGTCGTAGCTATTTATTTCCCCGTAACTCTCAGCCAATCTCCCACTCTGATATTTTTGTATTTCGGGGTTGCTGTATTTCGGTATTTAGGTATCTAGTTCTGCAGCTCTCGGTGTCGTAACTATTGCTTCCCAGTATCTCTCAGCCAACCCTATCTCCCGCTCTGAATCAATTTTGCTCCAGTTTTTCTGCGAGGGCCAAGTCATTGTCAGTCGGTCTCTAGGCGCCCTTGTTCCTGGTGGAGTGTCGGAGCCGAGCCGATTGCACCCAGCTACAAACTCCGAACAAAGGCAGACCATCTCGGCAGTTGTGCATCGTCCTCGCTCATCAACCCCTTCGACGACTGTTTTCGCCTTGAACGCTGCTTCGTCACCAACGTATGGCTCTCGACGCCGCCTACGCCACCTATCAGTGCACCCGGGATTCTATGTGCCAGCGATAATGGAGGAGGAGCAGCGTGACTCCATTCTGACATCATCTGGTCGACGCTGCTCGAATGTCTCCACCTAACAAGGGTCGGGAGGCGAATTTGGCCTCTCTCTTGCCTCATCCCCTCCTATCCTCTGTGAACGGTGACGTCAAGAGTCGCTCACGTTTGCAATTCTATACTCCCCGCCATTTTGGTCGTATGACGATGGGGAACGTCATCACCTTCGCGCGTGCTCCAGGCTACTTAAGATCGCTCGAGGGGCTTCCTGTTCGTTACTTTTTCTCCCCTCTACGATCTCAACAATGTCTCTAGCGCCTGCCAAGAAAGAAATCAGCGTTTCTCCATCCAAGAACGCGGTCGTCGACCCCGTCGACAAGAACCTCCAAGCCGCCGACGTCGAGCGAAAGGTGCCTTCGTCTCTCTCCTATCTGCCTCTCTTTCACAACTCTTACACTTTCATTTTCTCGCTTAGCTCAAATTCTACGGCGTCATCCAAGCCTTCCACAAGGGCCGACTCCCCTCCAACGCCCAGATCCAAGAAACCCTCACCTACGTCGTCGACCACTCCCCTGTCGACGTCTCTCAGCTCTCCCCAGAAGGCAAGAAGCTCGTGCAAGATGTCAGAGAGATCATCGAGACCGCGAGGTTGATGGTTCAAGACAAGAACGCCGATGAGCTCTTCCAGAACTTCGTCTGGCATACCCGCAGTGTGGATACCGATAGTCTGAAGGACGCTGCTGCGAGCGAGCTGGGTGAAGGCGCTGTGGGTAAAGAGAAGGTGAAGGAGGATGGGAACCAGGGTGCGTTTTTTTCTCCTTCCTCGTCGGCGCTGACTTGTATTGACATCCTATCCTATCTTCTTGACCTCCAGCCGTCCGCCACCTCCGCACCCTCCTCACCCTCATCCTCACCAACTCTGAGGTCCGCAAACTCCTCTCTGACTTTGCCCTAATCGGCCGAGACCTCATCTCCATTGGAGCCTCCAAAACCTCCACCCTCATCGCCCCTCACCCCGACAAACTAGCCGAAGTTGACCGCCCCGCCCCTCACGACCAGTGGGTCACCGAGGGCGGAAGAGTCGTAGGCACGAACGAGACGCCCGTGTTGCAGTTGAAGGGCAAGGCGCCTGTGGTAGGCCAGGGCGAAGGCGAGCAGGTTCTTGGTACTCAAGCTGCCGAGATCAAGATGCACCCGAAACACGATACCCAGCCTACACTCCACACCGAAGGAGGTACCCATGTCCCGATCGGTACCGCTGCTCAGGACGCAAGGTCCAAGTACCACGGCGTTACTCAACTCGGAGGTGGGATTGTGAGGGAAGCTGTGCAGGAAGAACCCAGAGTCGCGGCTGAGCATGGTAAACAGGAGTTGGGCGCTCACACTGGACGAGACGAGGGAGAGCTTAGAGAGCACGCAGAGGGTCTGAGGGAACGAGGCGAAGAGGAGAAGGAGGACGTTAAGAAGAAGGGCTTCAGGGAGAAGGTTAGGCAGGTCAAGGTAAGTCATCCGCTCTCGCTTTCGAAGCGAAAATCACTGACTTTTATTTCTCGTGGTCACAGGATAACATCAAAGACGGATGGACCGAGCGTGTTCCTGAAGAACACCGCAACAAGCTTAACGAAAATCTCGATGGGACGNAAAAAATTCTTCAGCGAAGAGTATTTCCCCGAAGAGAGGAGAGATCAGTTCATTTTCCGTCTTAAGAAGGTAAGTTTTCACATTTCTAGGTTCATGTACGATGAATGCTGACTTGCCTCCTCAAAGGTCATCATCGAATGCCAGAAGCACAGCGACTACCAAGAATCCATGAGGTGGTTGCTTGACTTCTTTGACGAGTACGTCGAGCATGGCAAGACGACTGGGACCAGTGTCCAGGGTGTCATCGATAAAACGTCTGGACCTCAAGTACGTCTTCACCCTCCCTCTTTCCTTCATTCGCTCACTCTATGTAATATTATACAGAACCACAAACTCAATCTCGCCCTGTCCGAACTCCGCACACTCCTCGAGCGGTTCGCAAATAACACCTCGCTTTCTCTTATCATCGACCCCATCAACGTACTCATCGACGACGGTCGTCGAGACCCTGAACTCCGAGAATGGTTCTCCAAACTCAACACCTACGTCCGACGTGTCTTGCTTGAGCCTGGGTACATCTTGGAGCCGGCGTGTGATACTGAGGGACACCGATTGGTTCGAGAGGAAGGGAAGAGATTCTACGGCACTGGTAGGGGAGATGAGCCCGAGGGTAAGTATAAGGGACATTTCGATAGCTTCTGGGACGGTGCCAAGAGGTGGGGTGGTGCGTTGGGCGAGGATCCTGTGAGTTGTTTTGTCGTGGTGATCGCTGCGATACTGATTGACGTTTCTACTTAGCTCAACAAGCGCTTCGGCGACGACTGGGCTAGGCTCACTAAGGATCTCCTCTTCGACTCGGAGGGTCACCTCAAGTTCAAGCCCGATTTGTGGAATGATATTCGACGAGTTATTGCGCCTCAACTCATCCAGCAAGTCAGTCTTCCCTCACTCTTTGTTCATCTATATTATGGATTTACTAACAATTTATCGTTGAACAGGTCGGATACGTCCCGATCCCGCGTATCGAATACACGGACGACTCATTTGACTTGGTTGTTGAGAATTTGATTTTGCAAGGGAGGAATTTGTTGCCGAATATCGTGGAAATCGAGGCCAAGAACTGGGTCAAATTCAGTCCCTATGATTCGATCAAAGGTGAGTATCATCGCCCTCTTCTCTGTCTCTTTTCTTCCTTCGACCAATACATTCTATCATTATTCCGGACTAAACTCTAACTGACACCACGTTCTATATAGATGACAGACATCACAAGATCTCGTTCACACTCTCCCAAATCCAAGCCGACATGCGCGACGTCGCCTTCTACTACCGCAAGAAGCACGGCATTCCGCGAATCAAGGATTCAGGTCTTGCCGACGTACTCCTCGGCGGCTCCGGTCTCACCGTCCACGTCACCCTCGTCTCTTCGCCTCCGTCCGACAAGTCTTCCGTCTTCCGCGTGCACGACGTCAACGTCAAGATCGATTCTCTTAAATTCAGCATTCGGGATAGCAAGCATGACTTGCTTTATAAGACGTTGAAGCCGCTTGCGACTGGATTGGTGAAGAAGCAGATCGTGAAAGCGATCACCCAGGCTGTGAGGACAGGCTTAGAGTACGTCGACGGACAGCTTGTGGGTGTTCGGGATAGCATTGAGAACGCGAAGAAGGAGGATGGTAAGAGCAGGACTGCAGCTCTGCAGGAGGTGCGTCTTCTTTTTATTCTCGTCTCACGGCACCTTGTTCGCGAGCGCTGACCGACCGACCGACTATCCTGTAGTTGTTTACTCGCACCAAGTCTCCAGAGCTTGCCACTAATGCGTCAATCTCGTCTTCCGGTTCTATCACGAAGGGCGACTCCCAATTCAAGGTCGTCACCGATAAGAGGAACTCGCTCCTCGCGGATGTTGGCAACCCGGCTGGGTGGGTTAACAGGGCTGATGGGAAGAAGGGCGAGGCGGAAAAGGGTCAGGACTGGAAGAGCGAAGCGTAAGTGTCCTTGATCCTATCACGTTTTATTCAAAAACGGAGTACTGACTGACTTATGCACATACAGATTTAACATCGTCTCGACACCAACCCCGACCCCGACGAGGAACTGAGCGAGTGAGAGTGTTTGAAGACAAGACTGTCCGCGATACCTGCCACTCGAGCGGTTGGGAGTCGTCGCGGGGTGTCTTGTCGTTCGTGGAGCGATTAAATCCTCTATTTTCCCTTATGCCTGTACATGACTTTCCCTCTGAATTCTCCATTCCAACGTCTCGCACTTTGACATACCTTCTCTTCACGTCAACTACGTTTATGATCTTACTACTCCAAAACCTGTACTAGTAGTTGTACTTTTGTCTAATTCTTTCGGCTTTCCTAATTTTCTTACTTGTTACGATATGTTGTAATTGTGACCAAACTTTACTCCCTTTCGCTTCGCTACACCGTCTACCGTGCCATTTCTCACTCCACTCGATGTCTTCGACCGTGACATTAGGATCTTTTACTGGTAAAGTAGATTCAATTGGTTCCAGTCACATCATCAGTCAATGGGTCGGCCTTATGGCGGCTGGAGCCAGCGCTGAGTTTACTGCCCTGTTCAACTCCATCGCGAGTTCGTCAGATCGGGCTGTCAAGCATCCAATTTTTCGTGAGTGCATCGTTCTCGTGATTATAAGTTGCATGCATATACCAGTTCCACGACTAACGGGTTCACGTTGAACGTCCGCTTCCGTTACCACAGCTAGCACATAACTAGGGCTGCCTTCTTTCCGATCAAGTCATTTAGAATAAGGAAGAACGTCCAATACCTCCGCGAGCTCCATCTTTGGCATCGCTGTCTCCGTTCTTAACGTGAAAAGACTCTTGCGCAAACCATAAGAGACAGGTATCCATTCCCATGCCATGTGGTTCTTGTGCACGATTCCTGGCTCGGGGTATCCTGAGGAGGTCATCAAGCAGCAGTGAGAAGGTGAGACTATTGTTCTATGGGGTACCCTTTTGCTCGCCTTCGGACATGACCAACTATAAAGTGGGAAATGCTTTGTAGCCCTTCCTCCAGGAGATTCTCTATCTCACCCCAGTTCCGAGCACGATGGCAGTCATGTTCTCCTCTCTCCTCTTGCTCTTCGCTCAGCTCGTGACCATCGCATTTACACTGCCTGTCGAACTCGGAGTACGGCAATCGGTCTTGACTTTAACTGCTGCAGAGGTCTCTGCGTTCAGGCCGTACACTGAGTACGCTGCTGCGACATATTGCGAGCCTGAAAACACCTTGGCTTGGAATTGCGGTATTACATTCCCTTGATTATCGATTTCGGTTCTGACTATCTATGGACGGGTTACCGCATGAAGCCCGATGCACAAATCCTAGCTTTCAACCCATCGCATCCGGGGGTGACGGAGCCCTCGTCCAGTATTGGTACGTTGGTTATGATCCAACGCTCGAGGTTCGTGCTCCATCTTTGCAGCCCCAGTCGGCGTATTTTATCAAAATTTCGTAGACTATCATCGTTGGCTACCAGGTGAATTCTCTTGTTCTCTTGCTTGTATCAGACGCCCTCAGAATTTTAACTAGTGCCTCGAACTGGATAGGGAACATCTCCCTCTAGAATGTACGCCTTTCTCTACTCCTTTGCCTTTCAAGCTTGACTTACGCTGTCTATCAGAATACCCATTCTCACCGACCTCAATTTCGTCCCTCAACCTCTGAGGCCCTCTCTCTTCCCAGGAGTCAGCTCCTCGGCCTGGACGCACAATGGGTTCGGCGATGCTCATGCCAAGTAAGTATGTATGAGCTACATTCCGGTTCATCTCTTACCTCAAGAGTATCGAATAGATCCGCCACTGATGTTCTGGCTGCCGTTCGTACCGGATTATCGAGGCATGGTACGAACCAGGTCACTCTCACAGGGCACTCCCTCGGTCAGGCTTTTCCCTAACCCCTGTGCGTAACGCAATGGCAACTCATCGCTTTATAGGTGGTGCAATTGCAATCATTGCGACAGTTTACCTCTCAATCCAAATTCCCGGTGTCAGTCTCCGTACGATCACCTACGGGAGTCCTAGAGTCCGTATCCCTCTCGCTAGTGACGATCCTCTTTTCTGACTTGATCCGTATTTCAGGTTGGGAACCAAGCCTTCGTCGATCTTGTCAACGAACGCGCAGTGATGAACCGCATCGACAACAAGTGAGTCTTCGCGACCTTCCTGCCATCAATTGACGCCATAATCCACCTTTTTATCGCTTCGTTCAGAAACGATCCGGTTCCTATTTTGCCGCCAAGGTTCCTCAACTTTACCCACACTGAGGGTGAGATCCACATTGTCAACTCGGACGCTTGGGTCTCCTGTCCTGGTAAGTCTGTCGCTCTGTAGCCCTGCATGTATTTTGTCTAAATAATTGTCTCACAGGCCAAGAGAACTCCAACTCCCAATGCACAAACGGCTACGTGCCTAACATCCTAGCCGGCGAGGTTGGCGATCACCAAGGTGTGTTCGATACTTGCAGCGATATCTCGGTCTTGATCTGACACGCTTTTCTAGGTCCCTATGACGGAGTTGCTTTGGGCCCGTGCTAATATTTCACGACTATACCTTTTAGCGGTTATTCAAAGGGGCTTGCGGAACCAAAACTTACTCGACTCGCAATGTCAGCGTTTTGTAAAAAATTAAGCAAAGCAATGTTCCTAGATGAATGGGATTACACATTTTCTCCATCGATAGTGTGACGTGGAGGAAAGGCTTTCGGGGGTGAAGGGAAATTCGAGAGTACCGAACAGAGACCCTGATATCGTTGAAAATCTGTCTTACGCAGGCTGGTTTGGAACATCGATGATCATGCTCTCAGGTCCCAAGGTTGTATGCCCTGGCAGCATGGCGCTTCATTCGGTTCGGCTACAGCATTTGGTGACCCTCGGTAACCAAGGGCAGACTGTCGGAAAACTCCGTCCCGGCAATCAGCGGCTGTCAACGGCAAACATTCACTAGGGGCGTTGGAACGCATCTCAACGCAACAGCAGCCGTCAAGATTCTGCTAGTTCAACACATTTAAATTGAGAGAACAAGAACTAGTATGCTTTTTACTTAGCTCCATCTCAAAAATTTCTAACCGAAAGTTTATTTCAGTGCGATTTCATCTGTTCTCGGGTCTCCAACGACCTCTCAACGGCAAGGCCGTTGAAACGCCGGTACGGAGACTTCCGACAGCTCAGTCCTAGCGCTTATTGTGCTTGAGTTTCGATCACTGGCGCCAACTCCGTAGGTCCGGGACGACGTCTCCACCAAAGGGTTCCCCTATTGTTTGTAGAAAAACCTCTTCCAAATGAGGAGATGATAGGCCTTTCACGTATCGGCCCAAGACCAGGGGTAGCAGTTATACTTCTTCGTCATTTTCCCTAGCATACACATAACAAGCCTTGCATACACAATATTATTAGCTACAACGTGAACTTCCTCTCCAGTTCCTGCCATCGGATCCGTAAGATTCGATGTCTCCTTCCCTCAGAAAAGACTGGCTCACCAGAGGTATCGTACAACTAATTTGGGGCTTCTGCTCATACCTCGGTACTAAGATCTCTCTTAAATGAGCCAGAAGCTCGTCGTACGTTTGGTCATGGTTATTCTCTGTAGATGATGATTAGCCTGCTCCTCGTTCGTACTGATGGAGAGTGTGGTGCTCTAGGAAGAGAAAGCTTGGAACGAACCTAGACTCCGAGTAAACGCCTAGTTCACGTAAATGTGAGCTCTGTAGATAGAAGATATAAAGGGGCAAAAACTCACATAGCTCATAGCGCCAACGGCGACACTCCCACTATCGTTGAACGTATCCGCCGCCGTTTCGTCATCTTTGCAAGCTGAGAAGCATATCTAGCATTCATTGGTCAGACTAAGAGTGACCGGAGTGTGAGGGGAGGGGATATGCAGTACGCCCCAATAGGAGGGGAGTGACGGCCAGCGGACGATTTACTCACAACATCAGCCGCAGGAGCTGTTCCTCTTTTTCGAGCCCTTTTTGAGATATGGGATATACTGCGCAAACGACCGTGCGCGGAGTGCTGTTCGTAGTGGTTGTTAACGCAAGCGAAAGGTTGCACGGGAGCGTTGAAGGGTGGATGATAGATAGACAGGAACACGCACGATGTACGGTAAGTCTGTCAGGTTGTAATTCAGTATTCAGCCAATGATAAGATGTGGAGTGTTGACTTACCGAGTACAGTGCCAGAGTGGCAAGACTACATCCACCAGACCACACATACATTGACCTGCAGTCAGCTTCACTGTCCGTTGAACGGTGTTTCGTTAACGCACATCGAATAGAGCCTACAAGGGGGACAGATTAGTCGACAATCAACACAAAAGTATTACTTGAAAGAAAATGAAACGCACCGTTAATCGACACCCAGGTGGTAAGGGCTCAACAAGTGCCTTATACAGGTCATCGTCGATAATATCTCCCGCTTGCTCATGGTCGACGGGGAATATATCTAGATGGGATGAGATGTGGGTCGGTTGCAAAGCCAACGTGGGTGCGTCAACTCACCTTCGTCCATCCCGTCAAGTTCCCTTCCTGTTTCGTCCTTCACTTGACTACCATGCCCTGAGTCTTGATTGGTATAAGAGGAGGGGATCAACCAGAGTTGAGCTGCTGGAGGCAGTCAAAGAAGGATAAAGGTACTTACAATGAAAGAAGAGCGAATCATCCTTCTTCGCGCCTTCGACTAACCAACCAAACGATCGGAACATTTCCTCTCTCGTTGGAAGTCTGTTGTTCCTGTCGTCATCGGTGAGAAGCATGACAGCTGAGGGTGGAAAGTTGTATTGGTCTGGTGTAAACGGTTCAGTACAGATGGAAGAGGGCTTGTGGCGACAGAGTCGGAAGCTACAACGCACTGATCAAGAAATCCCTCATTCGCCTTGCATCATTTGCACACCCTTTCAGCGGTCTCTTCTGGCCAATGTAATTGATGCCAATCTTTTCGATTATCAAGTTAAAAATGTTTGACACACAGCGAACTGAAGATACGTACGCAAACAGCTTTCTTCCTTCCCGTGCAGTGCGACGCGCACCAATTCGGATTAGCCGGAAGAATTCGCAAGTATTCGCGTACTGCCGCATGGAATGCTTCGTGTCTATCCCTCATGGCTTGCAATAAGTCTTTCTTAGGCGTTCGTTGGGGCGAATATTCGGGAGCTTCCTCATCAACAGGAGACTGGGGATCGAAGTAGGATGGACGATGTGATGGATATACCTGTTGGAATGAGTGAGGGGCAGATTGTGCGGGGGGTCGCTGATGGCTGTGACGACTGTGGTGACCTTCGGGGCGACCGGAATGGGGGGGAACCCTTGTCGGGTAAGCTGGACGCTCGAAGACAAGGTCAGGTCGGATCAGTGCTGCAGCGGACGATGGTGGGCGCATTCAGCTCGCTCACCGTACATCGGATTGTCAAAATCTATGTCATCGTATATTGGAATGACCATTACAGCCTTCGGGCGAGGATAAAACTTTGGTAAGCGGTCGTCTGGATTTCTATTTGTTTCGAAGCAAGTTGTTAATTGACCTTCTAACTATGGTCCCATGAAAAAGGGTCGAACCTCAGACTCACATCAGTAACCTTTGCGTTGCAAGGTCGAGTTTCAGGACCCTGGGATCAGACTCATCGGGGTGAGAGTAGGAGACGGTCGACATGATGGTTGAGAATGAACGCCGCTAGCCAAGACGAGCGATCATCTTGAGCCAGGGCCATCACAATTGAACCACCCTAAACGGGAACATGATGTTAGCGGCGCCGGACTCGGCACGTCGATTTGACATTGATCCCGCCATACAAAGTGCATGAGGTTCCACCGCGTCGCTGTGTCGATTATGCGTAGCTAGTGCCGTCGTCCGGCAAAATGTTTTTGATGAATACAGGATATTTGGCCGTTGAAAGTTCGCTAAGTATGACAGGGGAAGCTAAGTAGGTTCGGCTCAATTCTGTGTACACTGTGTCACCGTATCAGTGAGTTCCGAAAATCGTGGATGTATGACTCGCGCTCTTTCGGGTGAACCTCTAGTTCCTTGGGAGTACTTGCCGTGCTAAACGGGCAAGTCGTTCCTTCTGGTGAGCAAACTCGACGTCCGACACCGGTCGTGAGCTAGAATCATCGAGCCACTGAAGGCATTCATCAGCCCCACGTCCTAGTTCCTGCATTGCGCCTTTGACCGTACGACAGTACTCCTCTAACTCGTATCTTCTTTGTATTCGTTCTTCATTTGCGCGATCCCACTCTACAAAGCAAAGGTGTTGTGTCAGCTTTGGATAATCAGGCGACGGTCCTGATTACGCACCGTCCAGCGTCTTGGCTCTTTTGATCATCGCCCGCTTTTCTTCCTGACGCAACCTTCCAGAGTCAATGGCCAAGCGTCGGCTTATGGTGCCGCCTGTACGGAGGTGTCTCGCGTGAACCACGATGGACCGATCAACTGCCACATCGATCCTAACTTCCACAGTTGCACGCCGAGCCGGAAATACAGGTTTGGGTATTCCCTGGAGCTCGAAAATCACGAGTAGGGCGTTTTGGCTAGGAATGATGCTTTCTCCCTCGTAGATCTGAATGTGAACAGTGGTTTGATCGCGGCTGGCTGTAGAAAATTCTTGGATTACGAAGCCAGGAATTTGCGAATTCCTCTTCAAGATCGTCTTTATGACACTTTCGTGAGGGGAGCCCCCATCGGGAGGGAGATAGTCAGTACCCTGAGATGTGTCCGGGTTGGGAATCACTGCGATATTGAGGGAGTGATGGAAAACGTCCGACACGCTCAGTCTGACAAGCTTCTCCTGCACCTGAGTTGGGAGCAAGCTGTCATCCGAAACTGCTGACCGGATGGCTGAGCGAACAGCGCATCCATAAGCGACAGCGTCATCAAGGTTTCGAACGCTAGTAACCTTTTGCCCCTGGCCGCGGAAGAAATCTTGGATGGACCTGGCCACTCCTGGTGTTCGGGTTGCTCCACCGACCAAAAGGATATCCGTGATACCGTCCTTGGAGACGTTTGCCTCAGCAAGAGCGGTTTTTATGAGCCCTACTATTGCGTCGTAGAGACTACCGCAGAGAGTGTGAAATTGGTCTTGCGTGATGAGGATGTTGGGGGTTTGAATGTGCTCTGAAATGCCTTCAAGATCAAGAAGGGTTTTCTGCATGGAGGACAAATCTCGCTTCGCCCTCTCGCAAGCGGAGGATAAACGTGCCAGATTACGTGCCCGTCCAGTAATATCAATCCCATGTTTCGCTCGTAGCTCCGCAACAACATAATTGACGAGAATGCGATCAATGTCGTCGCCGCCCAGCTGGTGGTTACAAGCAGCGGCTTGAACTTTGATAACACCACCCTGAGCAACGGCAACAGCTGCACCGGTAGTTCCTGCCCCGACGTTGACTATGAGAAGCTTCTTTTCCCCAAGCGAGAAGACTGGTGCGAGGTGCGAATCGGAATAGAAGGTGTAATAGATGGCGACTGCTGTGGTGTCGCTCATCAGGAAAGGGTTTGGTATTCCCGCAATTTCGCAAGCATCTTTGATCGCTTGTGCCTGGTGAACGGATAGTCCGGGTGGCATTGAGATAACAGCCTCCCCGATCTTGCCTCCAACGAAGTTCTCAGCCATTCTTTTTAATTTTGATAGCTGCATGGCAATTATTTCCTCAGGGGCCTTTCAGTCGCTTATCAGGGGGCAGCCGTCAATACCCAGGGTTTACCAAACAGGTGCCGCCGGTTGCGCAAGATGGGTGCAACAGGGTTCACTTTTCGGAAACGCGTGCCACGTGAGTCGTCGATCTGAGTAGTCTGTTAGGTTTACACTAGTAGTTCTATTAAATGTGTAGTCTAGATACAGTAGACAAATTATCAGAGACAGGAAGTGGCTGCTGTCTTCCAATCCATTGCCCGGAAGGTGGAAAGCGAGGACCAGGTGAAACGGATGGAAGGTATCTGAGCCTTCACGGCGGTGACGCTGTTATGGTACCTGACATCCAGAATCTGAACGGAAGCGGACCCGGCCTTCTGGTTGCCAAAGGGCATCGAAGTCGATGGGGCCTCTGAGGCATGATGGGAGGTCAGCCCGCCTCTTATGGCCAGGTTGGAAGGTGGCAGGCCTTTCCCATGATGGCCAAAATAGTCGATAGGGAGACCAAAAAGGGATGAGGAAGAGAAGGCATCTTGGCCTTCCGAGGGCGTTGTGAGTCAGCACCGGAAGTCGCTGGTGCCTTCGGGTTCACAGAAGGTGATCTAGCCTTCCAGCCAGCTCATAGCTGGGGCCTGGACGGCGCTGTAGGCTTCCGGAATTTTTATCTGAAGGCACTGAAACGAGCCTGCATTTACCTTCCAACAATCAGGTTGAGTCTGGAAGGAGGGGTGGGCATCCAGATACATAGGTGGAAGGGGATGAAGAATTCAAACAAACTTGACAGAAAGTGAATCCACCTTCCCAATGGCAGACAGATTAGGATTAGAAGTCATTGATACCTTCAAGCAACAGGGTTGGAAGGTGGGATAGCCTCCTGGTATTGGTTCTTATTGAGCTAGAAGTAGCCATTGCCTTCAAGGGTGTCAAGAGGAGGCAAACTGACCTTCTGGATGGATTGTGGATTGAAAGTAGAAGCGGTCTTTGACCCTGGAGATGTTACTGGAAGGTATGTTTACCTTCCAGACCTGTTGTTAATGGCATTTGGAAGTGGCTGTTACCTTCCAAACATATGGAAGGTGGGATCACTGTTTGACCTAGTTGTCAGTCAAGCTTGGAAGGCAAAACAGGCTTCAAAGATTGAGACGGATTGTCATTGATGGCTTTGAGCAGAGGGTGGTGTTGCCTTCCAATGTTGGTTCTCATTGCAGCTGGAAGTAGCTGGTAGCTTCAAGGGGTGTCAAGGGAAGGTGACCTGACCTTCCAATTAGGTTGTGGGTTGAGGATGGAAGGGTCCTTTTACTCCCAGGAGAGGTGACTGGAAGGTGTAATAGCCTTCTGGAGCTGCTATGAGTAAGCTTCAGAAGTGGGTGTTGCCTTTCAACATGGGCATGGAAGGTTGGATCACTTTTTTGCTTCAGGGAACAGTGTCAGAAGGTGGGATTGCCTTCCAATGTTGGCCTTTGTTGTGGCTGGAAGTAGCTGGTACCTTTGAGGGGTGTCAACAGAAGGTAGACTGACCTTCCAACCAGGTTGTAGCTTGAAGATGGAAGGTTCCTTTGACTCCTGGAGACATTACTTGAAGGTGTGCTAGCCTTCCAGACCTGTTATGAGTAGCCATTTGAAGCGGCTATTGTCTTCAAACAAGGGCATGGAAGGTTGGATCAACTTTCTGGCCAGTTGTCTGTCAAGCTTGGAAGGTGAAGTGGCCTTCAAAGAAAGAGATGGATTGGGGTTGGAAGTTGTTAATGGCTTCACCCAGCACTATCAGAAGGTGGTTTTACCTTCCAATGTCAGTTTTTACTGCTGCTGGAAGTAGCTGATACTTTTGAGGGTATCTTCAGAAGGTAAATTGACCTTCCAGCTGGCTTGTAGGTTTAAGATGGAAGGGTCCATTTAGTCCCAGATATGTTACTTGAAGGTGTGCTAGCCTTCCAGACCTGTTGTGAGTGGCATTTGGAAGTGGCTATTTTCTTCAAACAAGGGCATGGAAGGTTGGATCACCTTTCTGGCTAGTTGTCTGTCAAGCTTGGAAGGTGAAATGGCCTTCAAAGAAAGAGATGGATTGGGGTTGGAAGTTGTTAATGGCTTTACCAAGCACTATCAGAAGGTGGTATTACCTTCCAATGTCAGTTTTTATTGTTGCTGGAAGTAGCTGATACTTTTGAGGGCGTCTTCAGAAGGTAAATTGGCCTTCCAGCTGGCTTGTAGGTTTAAGATGGAAGGGTCCATTTAGTCCCAGAGATGTTACTTGAAGGTGTGCTAGCCTTCCAGGCCTGTTATGAGTCCTCATTTGAAGCGGCTATTGTCTTCAAACAAGGGCATGGAAGGTTGGATCACCTTTCTGGCTAGTTGTCTGTCAAGCTTGGAAGGTGAAATGGCCTTCAAAGAAAGAGATGGATTGGGGTTGGAAGTTGTTAATGGCTTTACCAAGCACTATCAGAAGGTGGTATTACCTTCCAATGTCAGTTTTTATTGTTGCTGGAAGTAGCTGATACTTTTGAGGGCGTCTTCAGAAGGTAAATTGGCCTTCCAGCTGGCTTGTAGGTTTAAGATGGAAGGGTCCATTTAGTCCCAGAGATGTTACTTGAAGGTGTGCTAGCCTTCCAGGCCTGTTATGAGTCCTCATTTGAAGCGGCTATTGTCTTCAAACAAGGGCATGGAAGGTTGGATCACCTTTCTGGCTAGTTGTCTGTCAAGCTTGGAAGGTGAAGTGGCCTTCAAAGAAGGAGATGGATTGGGGTTGGAAGTTGTTGATGGCTTCACCCAGCACTATCAGAAGGTGGTGTTACCTTCCAATGTCAGTTTTTACTGTTGCTGGAAGTGGCTGATACTTTTGAGGGTATCTTCAGAAGGTAAATTGACCTTCCAGCTGGCTTGTAGGTTTAAGATGGAAGGGTCCATTTAGTCCCAGATATGTAACTTGAAGGTGTGCTAGCCTTCCAGACCTGTTGTAAGTGGCATTTGGAAGTGGCTATTTTCTTCAAACAAGGGCATGGAAGGTTGGATCACCTTTCTGGCTAGTTGTCTGTCAAGCTTGGAAGGTGAAGTGGCCTTCAAAGAAGGAGACGGATTGGGGTTGGAAGTTGTTAATGCCTTCACCCAGCACTATCAGAAGGTGGTGTTACCTTCCAATGTCAGTTTTTATTGTTGCTGGAAGTAGCTGATACTTTTGAGGGCGTATTCAGAAGGTAAATTGGCCTTCCAGCTGGCTTGTAGGTTTAAAATGGAAAGGTCCATTTAGTCCCAGATATGTTACTTGAAGGTGTACTAGCCTTCCAGACCTGTTGTGAGTGGCATTTGGAAGTGGCTATTTTCTTCAAACAAGGGCATGGAAGGTTGGATCACCTTTCTGGCTAGTTGTCTGTCAAGCTTGGAAGGTGAAATGGCCTTCAAAGAAAGAGATGGATTGGGGTTGGAAGCTGTTAATGGCTTCACCCAGCACTATCAGAAGGTGGTTTTACCTTCCAATGTCAGTTTTTATTGTTGCTGGAAGTAGCTGATACTTTTGAGGGCGTCTTCAGAAGGTAAATTGACCTTCCAGCTGGCTTGTAGGTTTAAGATGGAAGGGTCCATTTAGTCCCAGATATGTTACTTGAAGGTGTGCTAGCCTTCCAGACCCGTTGTGAGTGGCATTTGGAAGTGGCTACTGTCTTCAAACAAAGGCATGGAAGATTGGATCACCTTTCTGGCTAGTTGTCAGTCAAGCTTGGAAGGTGAAATGGCCTTCAAGAAAGAGATGGATTGGGGTTGGAAGTCGTTCATGGCTTCACCCAGCACTATCAGAAGGTGGTGTTACCTTCCCATGTCAGTTTTTATTGCTGCTGGAAGTAGCTGATACTTTTGAGGGCATCTTCAGAAGGTAAATTGACCTTTCAGATGGCTTGTAGGTTTAAGATGGAAGGGTCCATTTAGTCCCAGATGTTACTTGAAGGTGTGCTAGCCTTCCAAAGCTGCTGTGAGTAGTGATTGGAAGTGGCTATCACCTGCAAACAAGAGTATGGAAGGTTAGATGACCTTGCTGGCTAGTTGTCCTTCAAGCTTGGAAGGCAAAATGACCTCCAAAGGAACAGAAAAAATGGGTCAGAAGTTGTCAATGGCTTCAAACAAGGGCATGGAAGGTCGGATCACATTTCTGCCTTGTTGTTAGTCAAGCTTGGAAAGCAAAATAGCCTTCGAAGAACGGGCTGGATAAGGATCGGAAGCCATTGACAGGTTCAAGAGCCACATTGGAAGGTGAAGTTGCATTCTGAACTCAATTTTCGTTTGGCTTGAACGCACCTGGTACCCTTGATGCGCGTCGAGGTTGGAAGATGGATTGGGATTTGAAGTCGTGGATGCCTTCAGGCGACTATATTGGAAGGTGATCTCACCTTCCAGACTGCGTGCTTCTGCCTTCCAGCCGGGTCATGACATCAGACTGGAAGGTGCCTTTACCTTCTGGCTAGGTCTTCTGCATGGAAGGGGGTCTGAAGGTGAGGTAAATTGATTGAAGGTTGGATTACCTTCAGTCAACTGTTGATATCCTCGCCATTCCCGATGCGACGCAGGACAACTTGTTGCCCGAATTCAAGTCAATGAGTTCATCGCTTCAAAAAATTAAGACGGAAGCTTCTTAATCAGATCTTTGGTGGAACAGGTAGTAAATTCAAATTGTGTTCGACATGCAGATACAGAACTACTCTACTCATCCGAGCCCAGGTCAAGTTTTGACGAGCGTCTGAGGGAAGTTGGAGATCGCACAGGATGGCTGGTATCGGAATCACTATCGCTGCCACTATAGAGATTCTCGGGGGCAATCTCCTTGCCTTTGCCCTTATACTTGCCGCTAACACCATATTCCCCATCGACATTGGGAAGGGATAGCATTCCTGTAGGCCTACCCATTTTGAGCACGTCCTCGCCCTCATCCAAGCCCTCACCCTCAACTTCATCGGGGACCTCCACATATTCTAGACGCCTCTTTGACGATTCATCTTTCTTCTTCTTCTTCTTCTTCTTTGCTGCACTAGCTTCCATCCCGTCGATCTGGGCACAGATGTCGTCTACCCATTTGTCCATTCGAGCCTCGCTAGAACGCTGGTTGCCCTGGGTATCGTATTGAAACAAGTAGTCGAGTTTGACGTGGAGTTGAGTGAGGATGGTGCACAAATAGAGGCGCTCCCGGGGCTTCAATGGGGATGCAAGGCTTTCGGTGGCAGAAGTCGAAGGCGACACAATCGACGTACGCTTCCAGAAGGAGAAGTCGACAAGGACTTCATTCAGGACACACCCGCAGTGCAGCGTTCGGATACCGTCATTCGAAACAGGGAAGAACTTGAGGACCCTCTCGAGCGTAAAGTTTGGGTTGTACGAATTCGGCTTGGGAGGCTTCACTCTACCCTGCGAATCGATACGNATGGGGCGTTCTAGATAGCTAGGTTCGCGGAGGCCTTTCTTGGTCTTGACCGGGGGGTATGGGATACCGGTGACTTTCTGGCCCGATTTAGGGTTGGAGTCGTTGACAGGTGTGAGACTGGAGATACTGTGGTAGTGACAAGTCGTTCGACCGTTAGAAAGGATGAACACGGATGCTGCCAGCTTGATCGAGTGACATGCAGCCTGCGGAAGAACCGGCTGCCCACGTCTGATCCAGGTACGCGTGGCGTTGCTCAGAGGTACGTTGTAGTCGATGAAATCCTCGTAATCATTTGATGCATCCTCTAAATGGTTCCAAATAATCAACATTCGCGTTAAAGGGAAAAAATAAATTGAAGCTTACGATGCACGGCGTTGCGTTGCGTCAAGGAGAGGTTGCCGTAGATATCAGGGTGGTGTGACCCTTTGGAGGGGCCAGTGGTTGCCTTCTGTGACAGCCCTTGCTCCGAGCTAGATGCTCCCGGTTTGACATCTTCTTCCTAAGCAATAATGAATAATTCGTAATCAAAGGGATGGAGCAGACATTACGTACGATTTTAAGCATGCCCTCCACGAAGGCAGGATTGGAGACCTCAAGGTCCGAGTCCTCCGCGGGCTGAGACTTCATCCTGGAATTTTGTTTTGTCTTCGGATTTCGGGCAGGCTTGCGTGATTTGGGAGGGTTGGGGAATACTTCCTCGATTTCTGAGTCATCAGAGGCCTGGGCCTTCTTAGCCTTCCCGTGTTCCTTGGACTTTTGGGCAAGTTTGGGCGACTGAGGAGGCTCAGAGAGTGGTTTCGGAGTGGGTTCAGGTGACTTNGGGAGGGTCGAGGAGTGGATTGGGCGGCTGGGGAGGGTCAGAGAGTGGTTTCGAAGCGGGTTCAGGCGACTTGGGATGGTCGAAAAGTGGATTGGGCGACGGAGGAGGGTCAGAGAGCGGTTTGGGTGATTGAGG